>JZKD02S2329925.1:15231-32192 GCA_000966675.3 Picea glauca
TCAAATCTATCTAAACTAATACATGAGAAGGAAGGATAACAGAAGTACCTCTTTATCGACGTTTGTCCCTGCATGCTCCGAGTTGCGCTCCAATCCTTTGCTCCTCGCTGAGTTCTGCGGACAAAACAAGATACGACCACTTCCTACTCTATTGATATTAGCTTGAAAACAAATCTATCACTAAATGATAAGTTCATGTAACATCATACACCAACTAGAAAGAAACAGGCCAAGCGTGTCATATTAATGAGAATAACGACAGCAGTACTTACAATCGTAGATGCGAATGCGACAACTTCGTCAAGTCCCCTTCGTCTAACCCTTGCCTGAAAGCTCCACAATCTGGATAACAACAACTTCACTGATCACTCTCCTTTGGCTGACTATCAGTTTCCTCTAAGATCATAAGTTTCATATATTCAATTCTTCCCCTTTCAGCTATGTTCCAACACCACTTATGAGATCATAAGTTTGGTGTAATTCTCCATTTCCAATCCCTCTTTCACCATTAGAAAGCTTGCTTATATAGCCTTGGAGAGGCTCAACAATCTTGAGATATCCTTGGGGACGGTGAGGATTTTCCTCCTTCAGTTGAGGATATGCCCTAGGATCATGGTTGGACTAGGGATTCGAATCCAACCACCTTCCAAGAATGAAAATATGCTTCCCCCATTCATCTCAATAGCTTAACAACCGCCCAGAATAGGTAGCACTCCCTCAAAAGGGGCATCAGAGCGTTGTAGCGCTCCCTAGTAATATTTAGGGGGCGCCAGCGCCCTCAAAATCTATAGTGCTCCCTCAAAAGGGCCAGGGGAGCATTATAATGCTCCCTGAAAGTGTAAGGGGGAGCGCCGACGCTCCGAGATAGTGTAAGGGGGAGTGCTCCTCTCCAAAAACTCAGTTTTTGAGGTGCTTTTAGATGGAAAAAGGTTTGTAAGCCTGCTGACTCATTTCTCCTCTTCCAAATCAAATGTTTGAGGTGTTTTAAGTGTCCTTCTTATGTCGTTATAGGCATGACATAGGCATCATGGCAGCATGCTTTCTTGCATCACTTGTGAGCAACATGCGACACCTGGGACCTTGTGAGCAAAATGCGACACTTGCAACCTTTGTAATGATGACACTTGCGACACTATCAAAGTGAGTAATTTTGATGTGTAACACTTTCTCTTTTACCAATCGTTCCAGTTCTGCTTCCATTTCTTTTATTTGTGTGTTTTATTCCATGATCAGCTCGAGAATTTCATCCTTTTCACCCTGTGCCTTAGCTATCTCCTTTGCCTATGAGTCTTTTGTAGGTGGCATTTTTAGTAGTTTTCTCAGGGATGTTATGTCTGCATTTTTCTTCTTGACCATCTCCTCTGCTGGTTTTACATTGGAGGAATCATATCCAATCTTGAGCACCAACTCTTCCAAAGATTTAATTCTATTTTTTTTTGCAAAGGATGATATCTTCTCCAGTTTCAATTGTGTCTGAACATTGTTCAGAGAAACCTGCAATTTAGTGGTAGTAGTAGAAGCTTTTGCCAAGGTGTAGAATACCATTTCTCCATTCTGTCGATGTAGATCCATCTAATCAATTGGATGTACATATTTGGTGTTGAATTCAAAATTTCCTCTTTTGTAATCAGTGATAGCCTTAGGATTGGGCACTTGTGCCTGGAGAAAGGCCATATGCATCCTGCCTTTCTCTGTATCAAATGCAGACAAAAGTAGATGTTGCATACTGGATGTTTGCTTCAGAAACTGAGCATATGTGTTGCTTGTCAACATTTGATTCTTCTTCTTGTTCATATCATATTTCTCAAAGACACTCGATTTCGCACCTCCTTGACTCTACTGATTTACCAACGAAGTATTAATCTTCTTCTAGGATGAAAAAGTAGACATGATCTATTGATCACTTGAAATAAGAGGTGACTGATCACCTTTCAAAGATGTGATGGGTTGTGTTTCCTTCTCACCAGTCGTTTCAATCATATGATAGGATTTTGGTCTTTTGGTGTGGATCTGAAACTCTTCAGCTGAGACTTCGGAAGCAAAAGGAGAAACATCCTTTCTGGGTCTTTTCTCTTTAGGTGCCTGTGGTGTGTTTGTTTGAGAGATAATGATTTGAGGAGACTGATGTTCTACCTCTTCCAGTGTACTCACCTCCCACTCTGTTTTATTTTCAAACTTCTCTATATCCATCTTGGGTGCATGAATATATGGAATATTCTTGTTCTTCACTCTCATCTCTGTGATGATTCCCCATGGATCATAGTGCCACAGGAAACTTGTGTCAAACTTCATTTCCCTCAAACATTTATCCACCTCTTCCCTGGAAACTTGGCTATTGCAAATAAAGGACCCTATTTTCCCCTTGATCCTTAGTTGTTGTCTCTTCTTCAAAGACACGAAGTATATGTCATCAGAATTTATCATTTGTCTTATATATTCAAGGGAAAATATCCTCACCGACAGATACTTGGGCAGCTTATAAGGAGCCATCTCGCACCCGTATACTCTAATTTCTGTAAATTTCTGGTAGAGGTACCAATATTCCATTTTAGCGAGGCCTGAGAGGTGAAAACTTCTTTGGATCTCCTCATTTATCCTTGTCTCAGGCCTCCCACTAAGCATGATCACCACAAGATGGTAGAACTGCTCGATGAATTGTTTGAAGATGAATTTTGTAGAGTTTCTTCTTAGCAGTAAGGTCCAAGATGTTACTTCCTGGGGTTTTCCATCCTTGTCCATTTTCTGCATCAGGAAGGGGAACTTCTCTGTCTGAAAGAAGATGAACATGTAGGCCAGTATAGAGGAATACCGGAACATGCCCTCTGTGGCAAATTTTGAGAGTTGATCATGGATATTCTCAGCTAGGAAAGTGTTGAAGTCGAACTGGATGGTAGCCTTTTCCTCAGCTGAGAAAATGGATAGGAAACCCAATATAGGTTCGTCTACACACTCGTCCAAAAAATAGCCAAGTAGAGAACAAAGTGATGAAATTACTTGGTTTCCTCTTTCTGAGAAGAGGGAAGAAGGGTATAGGGGATTTGTCTTGGGGAGCTAAGCTTCGTGCGGGAGGAAAAGCTCAAATATTTGGGCTCTTTGAGGAAAAGACTGATTATGATACAACTCTGTTAGAATTTCAAGGTCTAAAGGGGATGGGGAATCGATTCTAGGTATCTGTAGCATCTGATCAATGGTGTCTAGCATGATAGAGAAAAGAGTTTCTCCAGACGAAGAAACCATGGCTCTCTGGTCAGGGAGGTAATGAGCTTGACATTTTAGAGCAAATTCATGGAAGTGGTGGACTTGGGGAAATAGATAAAGAGGAAGATTGGACTCCCAGAGCCTAATTTCATCGCTTTGATCTATGAATGTATCTTTAAACCATGACTGTAACTCCGTGAAGTAAAATTTGCACCTTGTCTCTGATATTAAGTAATCATTGTCGGCTAATGGGATCCTGTTGAGGTCGACAGGAGGTGGGAGGAACATATTTTCCTTGGCTTCTGTTCTTTTAGATTTGGACGCCATCACTATGAAAAATACCTGCAATTTAAACAAAAATGTTAGCGGGTGATGGCTATGGTTAGGTCAACGACTGGATCAGCAAAGTGGAAAAGGATCATCTGGTGTGTAGAGAGAGTGAATAATGTGAAAATGGCAGAAACGGGGATGGTTTTGAGTGAACGGGTATCCGTTGGGCGCGGGTGACAACTCCGTAGGCTAACAGATAGGTAGCCTGTAATAAATGGCCAACGGGTCGTTTGAAGTGTGAGATGGCAGGTGAAGGACGGATGAAGGGTGTGAAAGGGTGACGTGGGATGTGTTGATTGGGGTGAAGGAAGATATGAAGTGGTTTGTAACGGGTGACCAAGGGGAGAGAACTGACAGAGTTATGAGACGGGGCCCATAGGGGGAGGTAGTGGAGTGTGATGCCACCAGGCGGCGGCGGTATGTTAGAAGGGTGGTAAATGGTAATTGGTTTTGGAGTGGAGAGGCTCTGATGCAATGAATGTGTGCCACACTATGGTGGGGACCACCTAGAAAAACCACTTCATTCTGAACCCCCCCCCACCTTTAAAGGCGGAACAGTCGGGGGGGTCCAGAATCCTTTGTCAATCGTTCATCTATGTGCCGCTTGCTGGACCATTAATCTAAGAACTCCTATTAACCAACATTCCGAACCCCCCCCCCCTCCGTTAAAAGTAGAACGAACAGGAGGGTCTAGAATTACATCTCAGCCGTAGATCTAGGTGCTGGAATTTCAACCGTGGATTCTTGCTCAAACTTTAATCTGTCAGCGCGAAGTCGCATAAGCAGCGGGAACTAAGGTTTAATTCTTTTTGTGGGTTTTTCCCCCTTCTTTATTTATTGCTCGACACCATGGGGTTAGATAAACACACTTTCAAACATCAAGGCATGAACCTGACTCAACCATCATCCATGTTTTATTGAAACCAAATAAACTAACCTACGTTCTCGCCTACTCATCTACAACATTTAGCCCAGATTAAACTGTCGGACTAAGAAAATACTCTACCCTAGGCTTATTTGACCAAGATTAGGCGGTTTGGTCAAATTTATTCACTAGCTAACCTATCAACTTGACTAAGATTAAACAATTTCGTCAAGCTTATTCACTATTTCTATCAACATCAATTTAAAAGGACTTGACCATGATTGAAAATTATGGACCAAGTTATTGTTATTGCATGGGGCTTTTATTTTTCTTTTATGCCCTCTTTTATTCTTTTCTCATTTATTCTTTTCTTTTTCTTCAAATCAATTTGCAGAATGAAATAGCGTTCTCATCCTTCATTACAATAAAGGAATGAATTTCCAGTCATTAGTTGATTCTATAAATTATAGGGTTATAGCACTGGTGACAAGTTTTAATTATGAGAGAGACGATATTTAAGGCAATGACTCCAATGTTGTTGATAGGGCTGTTGCTGCCAGTAGGCATCTATAGACTTCGAAGGGATGTCAATTAACCCACTCTAACACCTCTATCCTATCAAAGAATTTATCAATTCAAAATGAAAGACATTTTATGATAAATATCAAAATTTATACCTGGTAATTTTCTTGAACCCGACATTGCTTTGTTGCTAGCAGGCCTATTCAGTACCTCGACAAAGTTGTCTTGACATCATACACACATTTACCCGCTGCCAATAGACCTGTTCATTATCTCGGTGGGTTTACAGACACTTCCCACAACTCTCTAGAAGTTATTTACAAATATGTTTTTTCTATGATTGTAAGGAGAGAGGGGTGATGTTGAAAATTCCAGATTCTGAAACACTTGATATTTTCCATCTTAATTTTTTCACTTGATGACCTTCATCATGATTCGAACTTAGTTTTATGATAAGAATAAATTTTCAAGGACAGGAAGGCATACTTGAGTTGTTTTCTTTAAAAACAAGGACAGCGTAAAGAGTTTTAATGATGATCGTATATTCTCATGATTATAAAGTGAAACCAAGAAGACTAGTCTGAACAAGAAGTTTCTTTTGCCATCCTGAGTTTCAACAATTCATAGCACTGATACTTTGAAATGACCTTGACTGTTTCTTTATGATGAGGCATTCTATTTTCCTTTCATGAACTAAAGGGTGACACAGACGTGCATTCATTCAGAACACAAAAAAATCAAGCAAAAGAACCAAAATAAAAAAAAATAAAAAATAAAAATTAAACAAAGAAACATATGTACAAAGGTGGATATGAAAACATCAGGAAAAATACCTTTTGAGAGCTTGGCCATTCACCGGGAAGGTGTCTGGATATCCCTCCAAATTGTGTAGACGGAAAGAGATGGGACCTAGTTTTTCAGCAATTACAAATGGTCCCAACCACATGTTTTGGAACTTGGTGTGCTCCCCTTTTCCCTCATGAGGTTTATCCCATTTGAGAACAAGGTCTCCTACCTCAAAGTTTCTATCCGAAGAAGAGTTTGAATCAAACCATCTTTTCACAATCTGTTGATGCTGATCTAACTTCTTTTTTTCTTGTGCTCTAACTTCCTCCAGTTTTAACAAGGCATTAATTCGAATTTCAAGAGGAGGGCATTCCTCTTCTTGAACTTTCTGCGATAATTGCAAAGAGGGAAGCATAACATGTGGAGGGAGAATCACTTCTCTTCCATAGACAAAAAAGAAAGGGGAATTTACAATAGAGGTTTTTGGTGTAACCCTATCATCCCAGAGTGAATTAAATAGTGAGTTGTGTCAGTTCTTGTTATTTTCAGAAATTGTTCTCTTAATGATCTTGATCAAATTTTTGTTTGTCAATTCTACTAGACCATTTCCTTGGGGGTAGTATATAGTAGAGTATTTCCATTTGATCCCTTTTTCTAAGGAAAAAACGTTCATATCAAGGGATGAAAAGTAAGAAGTGTTATCAAAGGCCAAACAATCGGGAATTCCGAACCTAGTGATGATATTTGAATTTAGGAAAGATACTACTTGATTCATATTTACCACTTTCAAAGGTGCAACTTCTGACCATCTGGGAAAATAATCCATTGTTGTAATGATATATTTATTCTTTTGTGAAGAATAAGGGTTAACTGGCCCTATGATATCGAGACCCCATTTCTAGAAAGGTGAATCTACAGTAACAGGCTGCAAAGGGAATGCTTCCTTTTTCACTTGCCCAGCAGCCTTTTGGCAAATTATACATTTACAACATAAAGTATGGGCATATTTAAACAGGGTGGGCCAATAGTACCCATCTCTTAACACTTTGTGAGTTGTGGTATCTCCACCAAAGTGTCCACCAGCTTCACTTGCATGCATTTCAGATAACACTTTTTCTGATTCTTCTTTTTCTAAACAACACATAAGAACACCGTCAAAAAAATTTCGAAACAAAACATCATTTATAAGCTAGAAAGATGCATATCTTAACCTAAGTGCTCATTTTTTTTAGGGTCAAGATAGCGAGGAACGGATCCATGTTTTAAATAAAACTTTATATCATCATACCAAGAATTAGCAACTACTTGGGTACATCAGATTTGATTTTCATTGTGTCGATTTACAGTTGAGATGTTAATTTAACTTCCCTGTTCTTCAACTGAATTAGCCACTAGTTTACATAGGCCTTGACCTCTAACAATTTGTGCATGAGTTATTTCGAGGTCTTATTCTTGTAACGATGTCATCAAATTTGCCCATTTTTCTCCCAGTTCATTTTGTACTAATAAGTTTCTTACAACAGGGTAAGGAATGATGACTTTAGTTCTAGATTTCAGCAGATATGACCGGAAGTGTTTCACTGCTTTGAAAATAGCATACGCCTGTTGATCTACAACTGGGTAATTCAGTTCATCCCCTTTAAAAGCTGAGCTCATGAAGGCAATAGGTATTTCATTACTTTCAACATTCTTTTGTGTTAACACAACATCATAAGATTAGTCAGAAGAAAAAGTGTAAAGAGTGAAATCTTGTGAGAAATCAGGACTCATCAAGGAAGGGGCTTCCACTATGTCATTTTTTATGGAATCAAAGGCTTGACCTTCCTGTGGTCCCCAATGATACTAAACATCCTTTTTAATTAAATTCTATAACGGTCTTACCATTTCTGAAAAACTTGGCACAAACCTCCTGACAAAATTAATTTGGCCTAAAAAGGATTGCAAAGACTTTTTGGAGGAAGAGGGAGGAAGTTTAGCAATGGCTTGAGTTCTCTCAGGATCAATGATCATTTTGTCACTGGACACTATGAACCCAAGCACTTTTCCTTGTTCCACCACAAAGATTGACTTCTTAGGGTTGAGAGATATGTTGTATTTGCGGAATTTTTCTAGAACAACCTTAAGGTGAGACAAGTGATCTTTCTTGTTTTTTGAGAAAACAGTAACGTCAACAAGATAGACCACTACTGATTGATTTTTGAGACCACAAAAATCAATGTCTATTGCTCTWTAGAAAGTGGCCCCARCATTTATAAGCCCAAAAGGCATCTTCCTATAGGCATAAGTGCCCCATGGGGTATGAAAGGTGGTTTTTAACTGGTYTGAGGGGGACATGAGGACCTGGTTGTATCCAGAAAAACCATCTAAYAGTGATAGTCTTTCAAAACCAAATCCCTGCTAAAGARTTTGTTCCATTGGAGGGACGAGATAGTTGTCCTTATCAGACGCTCGATTTAAGTTACRAAAATCRACACAAAGTCGAATTTMACCACTTTTCTTCCTTACAGGAACTAGATTAAACACCCATTGTGTGTGTCTCACCGGAAACATTATCTTTGTGTTTAGTAATTTATTTAGTTCTTTCTTGACAGTGGGTTCCAMTTTGGTGTGCATCTTTCTTAATTCTGCTGAAAAGGYYGAGTTTGTSRTTTCATGGGGATGATATGTTGTATTATATTAGGATCGAATGTTTTCAAATCATCATATGTCTAGGMAAAAACATCCTTGAATTCCTTAAAYAGTTTTATAAAGGCATATCGTTCTTTCTCRAAGCATCCYGTTCCCAAATTGATATTTTGAGGATTGTCTTTAGTCCCTARATTTAACAWTTCATGAGTCAAGGTAGAGCTATTYGTTTTAMAATTAAYTGGSCCTCTAAATTTATCATGCAWTTCATAAAACKTTTCCAGTCTTACAAYGGTTTTGGGAATAGAGTTTACYAGATCAGACGTCGATTCAGGAGATCTAGGATCTGATATTACCRTGATGTTGAGGAGGTTTTCATCATGAGTGCCTTCATCGATGACTGCACCTTAGAAGGTGTCTTCYATATGCAAGAAGTTGATGATTTGTTGATCATCATCRAAAACTCTTYAGTTGGTAATGTTATCCGGGATCGATGGTGTGAACAACAATTCAATAGAAAATGTGTTAGGAGAAAGACCTTCTGTAGGTAATAGTTTYGAGGMAAAATTGGCCAATAAATCAGCTTCTGAATTTKTAAKCCTASGAATAGAATTTATATTAAATGTTGCAAATGTTTGCATTAAACTCCATACCTCARTTTGAYAACTTTTCAGATGTRGTGATAAGCAATGTATAGAATTTSTTACCTTCCTGACCACGATTTCTGAATGACYGAATACCATTAAGTTTCTTATGCMCAAATCCAAAGATTTATTAAGCCCTTGTAAAAKAACTTCATATTCGACGATGTTATTAGTGCACTCGAACTCTAATCGATAGGYAATGAAAATMTTATTACCTGCRAGATCGATGAGTACACACCCTGCACCARCTCCTTCTTTGGATTTGGATCCGTCAAAGTACAACAACCAGATTTGAGCTTCGTCAGCAGTGTTTGACACATTTGGCAGAGMTGATGACTCRGTGCAAATCATAAGTTCTGATTGTTTCCCGAGATCTATGAAGGGGGAAATTTTGGTCATAAAGTTACCGAAGAAAGTATTCATTCCCTGCATTTCTAATGAATTAGTAGATGMAATAAAAGGTTTGTTTGCATCATTCAGATCCATCACKGTATGTTTGAGATAACRTTTKTGATTTATCCTGATTTTATTTGGCTGTCCATTTTTCGGMAACCACAAATGAGACCAATCTGTGGCAAAGTACCCATGCARTTGTTCRGACCAGTCAACAATAATGATGTCAATAATMTGGTGAACCTTAGGATTARAATATAACCTAACCAGAACATTTTTAAGTTAACCAATTACCTTAACGTTCRTCYGATCAAGCTGAATGATCTTGAGACTAGAAGGTTGAACTTATGCRTTAATTTTTTGACAAACAGATAAAGGCATCACATTTGATGATGTGCCAAAATCCACCATGCAATTATGTACATTTCTATTGAAAATTTCAAAAGTCAGTAAGAAAGGMGAGACATTTTTACGAGTGTTAATAGMARAATTCTACTGAWTTTTTGKYGTTATCCGTGAAACAACATTATCTACATTTGATACATTTTTTTTCAGTTAGATCCCTTTTATCCATAGGTTTGGATGTCRTTTTAGTAGGGATATTTTTTGTTSTTTTAGAACTGATTTCTGTAATATTCTTACTGCTAGGATYGTTGTTCTTACTGTTTTCTTCKATATTTTGAAGCATTTTCTGCAGAATGAGAGGAAATTTCAAAAGTTCGTAAATAGAAATACTACCCCTCGGTTTTTTCAGATCTTCRATCAAGTCATATTCTAAGATTGGGGYTGCTAAACTCTRTTTTATTTCAYCTTGTTTCGATTGTTATGGAGGCACATTATTACTCATTTCAGAAGATGGTTTGMTCTGTGTTTTTCTTCTCGTGTTGTAAGGGTGAACAGTTTCAAAGTTTGCTTGAAATATACTATTAGAAAAGTGTCYGAAGATATTGGGAGATGAGTCCTYTTCTTTAGCTACTTCTTCCTCAACTAYGTCTTCTAAACTTTCAGGAGGAACAAAATTATCATGTGCTTCAAGAATGGTTTGCAAAGCGTACTGCAAGCTTTYGAAATTGAGACCTTCAGTGGTTTGGTTTGGCCTATTGGGAGGAAACGGTTTTTTGAAAGGAGGTTTAAAACTTCCTCTGCTTGAGGATGTCTCCTYGGTTGATCTCTTCAAGTCAACGACTTGATTTGACAGTTTTTGGAAAGCTTTCTGSAAGATTTCCAKGTCTAAAGTTTCTAGTTGACCTTTGACTTGGGGAGGCCTCGTAAGGATTTATATTTTCTTTTTAGAAGATGAAGTTGTTTCAACTTCACTATTGARATTGTCTTTCAAGATTAATATATMYTTTTCAATTTGGYTGTCTTCCTCGAAGGCTTCCAACAATGTAGATTTTTTAGACCTTTTAACCCAAATTGCTATATTATTATGTAGAGATTTGGTGTAATATGCAACAATTAGACTCTCAGCAGGCACTGAATCTGCAGGAATTTGATTCTTTAATGTAAGGAATCTTTGGTTAAAATATTTTACTTTCTCCTTAGGGTTCATTTTTAGGCTGGAGAGTTCCATAACCAAGACCTCAGGGGATTTATTGTCTCCAAATTTCTCTAAGAAACAAGTTTCAAATTTGTCCCAAGAGACAATGTTCTGGCTCTGTTGGGAGAGATACCACATGGAGGCATTGCCCTCAAATGTATAAGGAAAGATTATGCATACTACGTCTTCATKCTCTACACTTTGGAGTCTAATGGCCAACATAAAATTATTTATGTGATCTTTGGCAGATTGCTTAGAATACRGGTCAAATTTAGGTAACCATTTTTCTAGTTACTTTSGCAATGGGTGTTGAGGTYCAGATACARCCACGACATCTTGATCGAGCCAGGGTCTAGAGGGATTGTTTTGGTTTTCCATGGKTGTAGGTGGTGTCGAAGGMTTAGATGGYTCAAATGAGRAACTGACTTCGTCARATGATTCTCCTTCTAAAGAGGATGGAGATGAATGAGGTGGGGAAGGTGGAATACTGGATCCTCCAACTCCAAGAGTAGGAGTTTCGACARGATCTGTAGTATTATTTTCCAAAGGGTTTAAAAGMAGACCAGATCCTTCAAGTTGTTCTCRGATATCCGAGAAATCTAAAGGTTGATTGAGAGGCCTACCAGGTTTCCTGATACAGGCCAAAKCATTRTGTGTCMTTGTTACACATCAAAATTACTCACTTCAATAGTGTCRCAAGTGTCGTCATTACAAGTGTTGTAAGTGATGCATCTTGTCCGCAAGTGTCACATCTTTCCCAMAAGTGTCTCAAGTGTCACAAATATCATACTTMCATATTTCCCATGTCATGCCTCTAACGACATCRCAAGGACACTTAAGACACCTCAAAGAATAGTTTTGAAGAAGAGAAATYAGTTGAAAAGGAGTASAAGCCTTTTGCCACTGRAAAAACCACTCAAAAATGGATTTTGGAGGGCAGCGCTCCCCTACCCACTGTCAGGGAGTGCTAGTKCTCCTTGGGCCTCTTTGGAGGAGCGTTCAAATKMTYTGTGTACCCTTTTGGGGGAGATCTACCTTTTCTGAGCGGATTTTTGGTTTGTTGAGCTAAAAYAGGGAAGAATCCCCTCAATTTCTGAAGGTGGTTGGATTCGAATAGAAGGTCAAGGCATGATCTTAGGGAAGATCCTCAACTGAAGGAGAAGAATCCTCAACTTATCCCAAATATCTCTCAAGTGGTTGGGACTCTCCAAGGTTATATAARGAGRCCTCCTCATGGTGAAAGACACACTAGATATTGATACCAAACTTATGATCCTATAAGTGGTATTAACAGAAAAGATTGRAGATKTGAAAMTTATGATCTCATAAGTGAGATCCMATTGAAACATAATCAGTGCAGATTACTTGAGMAAAGGGGTTGGACAAGGAGAKATGTAAKAAGTTGTTTCACCTTCATCAAAGGATTGTAAGTACTTTTACTTGTTCTCATAAATATATCAATGCTTGGCCTGTTTCTTTCAAACTTATGTTTGTTCCACATGAGTTTGTCTTCAGTAGATAGATCTATATTTGAGATAATCTTAGTAGAATAGGAAGTCCATTGTATATTTGTTTGTTCTATAGGACCTATCAGAGATCTCAATATCGAAGCTTAGCCTGGACTTTGCAAGGACAAACGTCATTAATAAGGTACATATCTTTCTTCTTCTCCTTCGTATATTAGCTTGATTAGACCTAAAAGGATGTCAGTGTCCATGTTAGGCACTTTTCTGTCTTGGCCTTAGGAGTCTAGACACCAAGAGGGAATCTTCTTGTCCGCAGGAGGATTCACCTGTAACAGAAATTGGCGACTCCGCTGGGGAGGAGCTCTGATTTTTGTTTCCTTTCCTAGATCTTTTTTTGGCCCTTTGCCCACTTTTTTTACCCTCTCCATATTGTTGTTGATTCTTAGATCTGATTGATTGCCTCTTTCTTTCATCTTATTCACCCTGATTTACTGAGTCTGTTTAGAAATTTGGTTTTCTAAGATTTTTTCTAAGTTTTGAGAGCAAAGAACTCCCCTTCTGTTGTTATTAGAGTGCCATCACTCCCTATTATCCTTACATAGAATGCTAGAACGCTCTGGTTCCCCTTACACTAGAGCGCTGCCCCCTTTTTGTGAGAAATTCTCCAGATTTTTCATCTTCTGAAGCTATTTTTTCATTTTGGCTTTGACTCAGGAGGTTCATCCTCTCAGTTCACCTTGGTATTGGCCTTCAACACCTCGTTTTCTAAGAATTGATCCTCTTTTTTTTGGAAATTTGACATTTTCTTTCCTTGCCTTGGAGTCATTCTTTGTCTTTGTTGACCTAGAGTTAACTTGTTGTTTTCTTCTCATTTATCTGACTGAGTGGAAGCTTTTGTGAGGAAATCCAAAGGTCTGTGAACCTTTCCATTTGATCTTTGAAGTCAGTTTTCTATCATTTCTCTTTTGTTTGAGGTTTTTGGTTCTTGTTTGCAAATTTGATTATCTTTGTCTTTCTTGTTTATTCAATACGAGAGTGTATTTTTGTTTGTGTGAGGTTTGCTTCTGATTGTTTAATCCTTAATTCTGATTGACATTAGAAGTTTTACATCTGATTATCATTCACATATAAGAAAAAGGACATATTTTAGTGATTGGTTTGGATATTAGAAGGAATTTCTCAATTTTTTTAGCATTAAATTGGATTTGATTGAGAAAAAATTGTATGAGGATGTTGCATCTCAGTGTTTGATAATGAAAATAACTTTCTCTCTTTCCCTTAAATAGGCATTCATCGAAAGACAAGACTTCTTATCATTTTCTTGTGCATTTTTTGGGAATTGAGTCATAATACCATCAATTTCATTTTCATACACCCTTGAGGAAAGAACAACTATAAAATTATCTCTAATTAAAATTGATCTAGAACATTTTTGTTTTTAGAATCTTCCACAAACATTAGACTAGGAGTAGTACTTTGGATTAGGTTGTGAGTACAACTCTCCAAAGTTTTTCAAAACAAACATTACCATCTTGCTATAGGGAGAGAAAATCCAATTGTCGTATAGGCTTTCTAGGATCCCCCTCTCACATAGGGGTTACGCACGAGGTCGCATTCGGGAGAATTACAGAGATTATCCCTTCGTGTTTCAACTGTTTGTAGTGGTCAGATCGTATATTGGGGGTCACTTGAGGGTATACCCATGATTATGTGTGGGATCCTCTTGATTTGATTTCAGACTTGTTATCCTGCCCATACGTTCGGATCGGACTATCGACTGTACCCGCCCATGGGATGACTGCAAGTTGGTGTCCTTAGTTGCCATAATATTTAGGTACTTACATGAGGTGACGGTGAAGGGAAGTCTTTGTTGTACCTGGAACAGACATTGGTCAAACTCACGCGGGCTCCTTAGAGGGTAAATCCACAATTATTGCGTGGAAGCTTGCACCAAGGCGTAAGTCCGTTAAGCAGGTCACCATCATAACTATTCCACCATATTCTAGCCCCTTATTGACTTGATCACGCGACGTTGGATTTCATCACCAACTAGTACGGTCATCAAGAGAAAGTTTTGTTTGCTTGGTTTTGATTCCTAGATTTTATTACTGCATGTTGTTTCTTTTCGTTAGTTGGACCTAGATTTTCAGCGTGTGTTGTTATTCTCCAAAATTGAGCCTATAGACGGTAAATGTCTTCGCCGATCACGTAGGATGCAAGGGATGCCTCTGGAACGCTACCAACCCTTACCTCCTAACCCTCTAGAACACAATTATTGTGGAGAGGTAGAAAATCAATATGACGCTGGGAGTGTTGTTGCTCCTGCGTTAGACAATCAAGAAGGTTCTTTGGTTACAATTGTGAATCCCACTCCTCGCACTACATCTGTGTCGGCAACCCTCTCGAACCACTTTTGCTTCGTTTAGACTCCCTTGGGAACATCATAGATGAAGAGGTCCCACATTTACCTGTGAGAGATTTTACCGAAACATATATGGGATCCACAGAACCAATCTTTGGTTATGAGTATAGGAATCCTATTCATCCTACCACTGCAGTAGATACAAATCCTACACCTTCTCGTTCTATATGGAGGACTTCATCATGACGCGATCTCTATGAGAATTTTGAATCCATTTGACAACCCTTTAATCCTCATGACCCTCCTATTGAAACGGAGCCATCCGGTCAAAATATGAATCACCCCATCAATCAAGTCATTAACCCTATTGTTATGTCAGCACAAGTCCATCCTAATGTTGGACTCATCACCTCTACTCATTCCCAAGGCACTTTGATCCCTACCCCCACTGTTACAAACTTTCACTCTATAGCTCCACATGTTCCACACAATCTTGTCGAGACATATTTGAACAAGAGAATGGTGACCCTTGCCAGCCAAATACAACCGAATGGAAGGAAACCACCATCTAGCGGACCTATCCCTCCTGGAAGACCACCATCCTATGGTGGGCCTACCGCTCCTGGGGGACAACCCTCTTTTTATGTTCCTCCCAGAGGGAAACCTCCCTTTGCCAGTCATACCTCGGTCGTTAATCCACCACTGGCAGGGGGGAAACCTTCATTTGTTGGAAACCCTTCACAATCCTAGGGAGTATCTTCAGGAGGCACATTTACCCAACCCCACGTTGGGGGGCACTCATATCATAACCCACAAGGAGGAGTATCAAATCCTGTTCCTTCCAGACCATCTTATGGACAAGCTTATTCAGGCGTCCCAAACACCACCTAGAGTCCTCAAGGACAACAACCTTATCCTTCCCAAGGGTATAATGTTTATCCTCCCCATGGGCCTAATGTGTATCCACCTATGGTATCTACTTCTTACCCTCCTCAAGGGAAAAATGTTTATCCTCCTTATGGGAAAGCAAATCACTTAGGTTATAATGCTTAGAACCCACCGGTTTATGAAAATGTTTCTTAGCCATCATTGAATCCTGCTTATCCTGCTCATTAACAATCGTATACAGGAGGACCTATTGGTTACAATTACCCACCTAACCCATTTTATGGTTCTACTGGTGTTCCTATGCTACACCAGTATCATCCGCAAGTTAACTGATATCTACCTTTCCTTGGGACTCTGGATCTCCCAGACTTGTCTCGGTTAACCAATGATCCTATTTTTCATTCACTAGTTTGGCCAGTTATTCTAGCTAAACTTCCTTCTGATATTCTGAAATTTGACGGAAAACCTCGAGAAGATCCAAATAATCATGTGATAACTTTCCATTTGTGTTGTTCATCAAACTCCCTCATGGATGATTCTATACATTTGCGTCTTTTCTAGCAAACACTTACGGCCTTTGCAGCAAAGTGGTATATTGAACTACCACGTGATTCTTTTCATGATTTCAAATCCCTTGCCATGTATTTCCTCACACACTTTCAACTACCTATTCACTACGTGACGGGTACTAAACTCTTGACCTCCCTTAGACAAACTGACTCCGTGCATATCTCTGACCATATTCATGAGTGGAGATGACAACGAAGGATGATCAAAGCAATCATTCTTGACCAATTATTGGCGGAGTGGTTTACTAAATCACTTTTACCCCCAATCTCTCATGATGTCGCTATGGGTGGTGTAGTCACCGAGGAAGAAACCATTGCTCGGGCTCAGTACATAGATTTGGTTTATTCACAATCTAGTACTTTGTATGAGTTGCTTCTAAATGTTGCTTGAGCTAATGCAGACCCATCAAAGCCGTCATCCTCATCTCAGGCGAACGGTGTTATCAGTTCCGTCAAAACTCAATCCACTTCCCAGTCAACCACACTCTCCTCTACCTCCCCCCAAACTCAGATCTCTAAGGTGAATGCAGTTCAATCTTCCCCTTCACAACAATCTGGAGGTAAGAAGAAGGAAAAAATAAATCAAAAAATACTAATAACAATGAACAACTAAAAAATCAAGCTCAAACACCTGCTACTGAAAAGAAACCATAGCGGAAACTGAAATTCCCATGTATCATTTGTGGTGTCGATCACTACACTTGAGACTGTCCACATCACGATGAAGTGGCCAAAATTTTCCAAGGAAATTCATAACCCGTTGTGCTTACTCA
>JZKD02S2329947.1:61265-74113 GCA_000966675.3 Picea glauca
GGGACAACCCCCCTTGGCTTCCCTAGGAGTAAGCCTAGACGGAAGAAGTTCTTGTCAAGTTGACAGTGTGGGCAAGAACTTAGACATTGTGTCTCCGAGGGCACACTAAGTGAGCCGGACTTAGCTCACGTTTGCAAGTGTGCATGAGGGCGACAACAAACTGAGCTCTGTATCCTTGGGCCATAAAATATCCTTCTTCTCCATGAAGATCACCCTATGACCTTTATCCTCCATAATCCCAACTAAGATAATATTCTTTGTTAATCCTGGAACATATAAGATATCTTCAATATGCAACAAAAATCTAGAATCTAGTTGAAATGATGATGATCCAGTTCCTTTGATTTCATAGCTCACATCATCTCCCAAATCAAATTGAGAAGAGAACTTCACATTATTAAATTTATCTATATTATCTTTGTTTCATGTCATGTTCCTAGAGGCACCACTATCCACTATCTAGAATTTTGCACTATCTATCACAGTTCATGTGAGATCTGAAACAAGGTAATATTATTTTCTTGTTTCCTGATCACTAGAAACCTCTCTAGGCTTCCTCTTGTAACTTCCTTCCTCTTTAGCAGCATAATCAACATGAAATTCACCCTTATGTCCTTTTCTCGATTTGGGGAAGTTCTTGTAAAAGTGACCTTTCTGTTAACAGTTAAAGCATCTCACCCTTGAAATGTCAAACTCCTTACCTTTGTAACCACCAATATATTTCTCCTTTTGAATAGAGAATTTCTTTCGAGTAGGGAATCTTTTCCCTTTATTTGTTCTGGTTGTTAATGAAATATTTTCTTCTTTTGAGGAGTTGGTTTTGCATTGAATCCTACCTTATTCCTTAAGGAAATCATGCCAGAACCTTTCAAAGTTAGGCTAAGTCTCACTTGCATTTACACCAGACAGGAATGTTGAAATATTGTAACTTTGAAGTATATTTAAGTTATTATTTTATAGATCAAATCCCCTTTTGTGGATTGATCTAGTCAGGTCTTGTATAAGATCAAATCCCCTTTTGTGGATTGGTCAAACTACATTTGTATAGTGGTATTTGTAAAGTCAGCCCCTAGTAATTATAAAGTGGTTTTAACCACTTATAGGATAAGTCGACCCCACCAAGTGAAGATACATAACCCTAGTGTCTCCTCAACTTGTATTTATATGTGAGGATGGTGCCTAATTTGAAAACACTCACTCTCACTCATCTAGTGCACATATCTTGAAGGAAGTTGCAGTTGAAATTGTAGGAAGAAGGAGAAGAGAGGTGCATGCTCAGTCTTGGTTTATCCTTGGTGTTTTTGTCTTAGTATTGGCATTGGAAATATATTATTGAGGAATTTTTTTGGGGGTTTTCTCCCCCATGAGGGTTTCCCAAGATAAAATGTTGTGTACCTTGTGATTTTTTTCTTTCAGTGATCCTCTTTATGTTGTTTTTTTAGAAATGCATTGAATGCTCATGTAATTTGGAAATAACATAATAAAAAAAATAAAAAATTAACATGGTATCACAACTTGAATTAATAGAGCATCTTTCACTGGGTATATAAACGTCATTGTTGTCATACAAGAAAATTAGGGATTTTTACTGAAGAGGAATTTTTGACCAAAAACTATCTTGGGAAGTGTGCCCTTCCCTAGCACATATTTTGGTAGCTTGAGAGAAATTTTTCAATGGCCATATTCTCTGGAAAGTCAAACCCTAGTTTTGACTAGTACCAGAAAACTATAAAACTAGGAAACCAGAACTAATACTAGAAGTACCAGTCTAGAATTGTGTAGGTCAAGTTTCAAGGGGTAAAAATTCTAATTTTATGAAACAATCAGCTTCAACAAACTCACCTCAACCCATCGCATCTCCTGGTAAGCTCAGTTTCAATTTTTGAGCACTTTCATTTTCTAGTCATTTTCTTAGCTCCAGGTCAAGATGTCTGCAAGCACCAAGCTTTTTGACAAGCTAGAAGGTTTGGAAATTTTATGTTCCTTGAAGTACATAATTGCATTCATTCTTGAAGAGAATGACCTTGCAAAATTCATAAAATAAAATGTACCAGAACCCGAAGAAAATGCATCCAAAGAGAAGTACAAGAAGGATATGATTAAGGTTAAAAGAATAATTGTAGATTCCATTAATGACCACTTGATCCCTCAAGTGTCTTCTAAGAATACTTCAAAATATATGTTTGATGCCCTAACCAAAATGTATGAAGGAAAGAGCATCAACCAGAAGATGAACTTGAGAACCCAACTTAAGAATACAAAGATGCAAAAAGGAGAAATAATTCAAGACTATTTCTCTAGGGTTTTTCAATTCAAGGAACAATTAGAGGCAATTGGAGAGAAATTAGTTGAATATCAACTTGTGATGAAAACTCTTAATGATCTCACAAGACCTTGGGATTCCTTCATCCAAACTATTTGTGAAAGAAAAGAGAAACTCAAATTTGACAGTTTATTGGAAGAACGTGTTCAAGAAGAAGCAAGAGTGGCCAACCAAGAAGTCGTCCCATTAAGAGATGAAGATCAATACCTAGGTTCTCATGCTAAGGGTGGAAATAAAAAGTCTCATTTCCAAAGGAGACCCACTTTCATAAATAATTTCACTCTCCAAAGAGATTCTAAAAATATCATAAGGGTCAAAGAAAGGGAAAATATTTCTCCTCTTATCAATGTTATCATTGTGATAAGATGGGACACATTGCGAAGAATTGTATTTCCATAAGGGAAGATTACAAGAGGATAAATAACAAAAGACATCATGCCCATGTAGTTGAATATGATGAGCCACCCACGAATTTAACTAAAGAAGAGATTGAATAATATGTTTTGTTTTCCACTCTCTCGTGATCTGTGACACCTGGAGAGGATACTTGGCTCATAGATAGTGGTTCCTCCAAGCACATGATAGGTCAAAATAACACCCTCTCTAGCCTTATATAAAAGGACTTACCCAAAAAAAAATCACTTGGATATGATTATCAGTACCCTATCAAAGGAATGGGAGAAGCCACCTAAAAAATAGATTCAGGAACTCCGATGAGAATGAAGGATGTACTCTATGTACCAGGTTTAAAAAAGAACTTACTTTATATTTCATCCCTAGACAAGAAATGATTCAGGGTTGCATTCATATATGGTGAATTTCTTATGTGATATAAAGGAAAAACTATAGAAGATGCAGTTGTTATTGGAACAAAAGAAGGTGGTTTGTACAAGTTAAAATGCAACTTAGATGTATCCTTGACTTACTTTACTGAAATTCCTTGTGAAATTTGGCATAGAAGACTAGCTCACATCAACTATAAACCCTTACCATATGTAATAAAGGTAGTTACAGGTTTACCAAAACTAAAGGTTGATCATGAAGGTGTATGCAAGGGATGTGCAGAAGGAAAGAACATAAAGAATCCTTTTCCAAAGAGAGACAACAAAACAAAAGGAATTATGGAACTTGTCCACTCAAATATATGTGTTCCAATGCCATCAACATCTCTAAGAGGGTATGCATATTATTCATATTTTATTTATTCTTACTCTCATAAGAATTGGGTTTATTTATTGAAGTCAAAAGATGAAGCACTTGGAAAGTTCAAATAATTCAAAGCCTTGGTAGAAAACCTCTCCGAGAGGAAAATCAAGATACTCACGTTAGACAATGGAGAAGAGTACACTTCAAATGAATTTGGAATATTTTGTAGAGATGTATAGATTAAGAGAGAACTCACCACTCCCTATAATCCTCAAGAAAATGGTGTAGTAGAAAGAAAGAATAGAATGATTATGGAAGAAGTAAAGACTATGATTCACGGTCAAGATATTCCAATGCACTTATCGGTTGAAGCAGCAAGAACAATAGTATATGTCCAAAACAAATATCCCATAGTGCACTTGGATTCAAAACACTCAAAGAAATGTTCACCAAAAAGAAGCCAGAAGTAAGCCATCTCAAAATATTTCGTTGTCCATTATTTGTAAAAATTCCAAAAGAAAAGAGAACTAAGTTGAATCCTTTACGAAAGAAGGGAATATTTGTTGGATACTGTGAGGTCTCTAAGGCATTCAAAATTTACATACCATGTTACCATCATATTGAGATCATAAGAGATGTAACCTTTGATGAAGATGTAACACTCAAAAGATCAAGGAAATGCTAGCTTGAAGAAGTATATGAAGAAGAACCTATAGCTCCTAGAGTTGTAGAACCCGTGAAGGAAGTCACAATTACCCCTAATGATGATATTCCAGAAGATCGTGATATGATATAATCTCAAGAACCCCCCCATATGACGATCTCTGACAAGAGAAAGCTAGCTTGAGAGAAAGAGCCTATTCAATATGCAAAGAAATATGGTGCCCTAGAAGGAACCGTGAGACAAAGTAAGAAGCCTAAGCCATTCTCCATCTATATGGCCTTGATGTGTGATCTCGTAGAGAAGGAACCCACTTTATTTAAATAAGTCACTCAAAAGAAAGAATGGATGGACACCATGACAAAACAATACCAGTCCATTATAAAGAATGATGTATGGGAAGTAGTTCCCAGACCAAAGAACAAAGATGTGGTAACTTCCAAGTGGATATACATAATAAAACATGCAGTAGATGGAAGTATTGAAAAAAATAAGGCAACATTTGTGGCTCTTGGATTTTCTCAAAAGGAAGGTATTGACTATGAAGAAACATTTGCTCATGTATCCAGATACACTTCTATCAAAACCATCATAGCTCTTTCATCCAAAATGAAGTGGAAGTTTCACCAGATGGATGTGAAAACAACATTCTTAAATGGTGTTATTGAAGAATAAGTGTATATAGAACAACCACATGGGTTTGAAGTTGAATATATAAAGACTCATGTTTGCAGGTTGAATACAGATTTGTACGGGTTGAAGCAAGCTCCTAGAGCTTGGTATGGAATAATTGATAGTTTCCTGGCAATCTTGGGCTTTACCAAGAGTAAATTTGATCCTAACCTTTTCTTCAAGGTTATGAATTATGAGCCAATTATATTACTACTATATGTGGATGATTTATTCTTGTCATGAGAAGAAAATATCATCAAAGATTGCAAGAATAAGCTCGCTGCAGAGTTTGAGATGAAAGACCTAGGCCTGATGCATTACTTCTTAGGTTTTGAAGTTTGGAAGAGCCAAAATAAGATCTTCATTAACCAAGGGAAGTATGCAATTAAAATTCTGAAGAGATTTGAAATGTTGGAATGTAAATCCATGAGCACATCCATGGAAACTAATTTGAAGCGCCTAGTTGATACTTCATCAGAGTTGATTGATGCTACTCTATACTGACAGATTATTGGATCATTGATTTATCTAACGAATACCAAGCCAGATATATGCTTTTCTTTGAACACCTTGATTCAGTATCTGGTGAAGCCCAAATGTACTCACCTTGTAGCTACAAATCATGTGATGATATACCTTAAGGGTACATTGGATTATGGTCTTTTTTATATAGTAGATCATGATTGCAGACTATATGGTTATACTGAATTAGATTGGGTTGGAAGTGATTCAGATAGAAAGAGCACTTCAGGATGTTATTTCAGTTTGGGATCAGTCACGACTTCATGGCAAAGAAGGAAGCAATCCAATATTTCTCTTATCACGACAAAAGCAAAGTACATTGCAACGTGTTCTACTAGTTTTGATGTCATATGGCTTCAAAAGTTGTTGACAGGTTTGTTTGATTTGGAGATCCGGTACCACTACATTCATGATATGGTGCAGAGAAGAGTTGTAAAGTTCCAATATGTTGGAATAGATGAGAAAATTGAAAATGTGTTGAAGAATCCTCTATCTCTTGTGAAGTTTGAGTACTTCTGAGACAATCTTGTTGTTTTCTGAAAGGGACTCCCTTGAAAGGGGGAGTGATGGTGATGATACTATGGTATGCTGACCAACAACGGGTAGCTCCATTAGGATTTTATATCCTAGGGGATTGATCATCCCTGGGAAGATCCCAAAGGTCTGGTAAGGATGGTTTGTCAGAGTACCTATGCATGTATATGCCAGTTGTGGTCAATAGAGGTAGCTATGTTAGGATTTTATATACTAGGGAATCTTATGATTTCTGGGTAGATTCCAAAGGTCTAGTAAGGACGGTCTCTCAGAGTACCATGTGGTAGCTTGTTAGGATTTTATATCCTAAGTAATCTCATGATTCCTGTGAATATCCCGAAGGTCCAGTAAGGATGTTATGTTAGAGTACCATGTGGTGGCTTGTTAGGATTTTATATCCTAGGGAATATTATGATTCCTGGGTAGATCTCGAAGGTCTGGTAAGGATAGTCTATTAGAATACCACAAATGTTGTTGTTGATGCACCTATATCATTTTGTTGCCACATGTTGATGATGATGTTCTAGCCTCATGTTGTTGTTGATGATGTTATTCCAACTTCATGGTGTTGATGATGATGTGCCATCCTCATGCTATTGATGATGTTGTTGTTCCAGGTTCATACTATTGATGTTGATGTTTTAGCTTCATGTTGATGGTGATGATGATGTTACTCTAGCTCCATGTTGTAAACGATGATGACATTGATGATGAGAAAAACTTTTGATGATTTATAGATGTGCAAATCAATGTTCCATATCTTGATGATGATGCTTCCCTCTCCTTCTCTTAATGATGTTGTATTGAGTCATGTCAATAGAATACCCTTCTCGTTAAGTGGGAGTGTTGAAATATTGTAACTTCGAAGAATATTCTAATTATATTTGAGTTATTGTTTTATATATCAAATCCTCTTTTTTGGATTGATCAAGTCAGGTCTTGTATAAGATCAAATCCCCTTTTGTGGATTGGTCAAAATACATTTTTATAGTGGTATCTGTAAATCCATCCCCTAGCAATTATAAAGTGGTTTTAACCACTTTTAGGAGAAGTCGGCCCCACCAAGTGAAGAGACATAACCCTAGAACCTTCTCAACTTGTATTTATATGTGAGGATGGTGCCTCATTTGAACACACTCACTCTCACTCATCTAGTGCACATATCTTGAAGGAAGTTGCACTTGCAAATGTAGGAGGAAGGAGAAGAGAAGTGCATGCTTAGTATTGGTTTATCTTTGGTGTTTTGGTATCAGTCTTGGAATTGTATTGGAAATCTATTATTTAGGAAGTTTGTGCAGGTTTTTCTCCCCCATGAGGGTTTCCCAAGATAAAATATTGTGTACCTTGTGATTGTGTTTCTTCCAGCGATCCTCTTTATGTTGTTGTTTTGGAAATGCATTGAATTCTCCTATAATTTGGAAATAACATAATAACAACAGTAAAAGATTAACAAGGAAGACCTCCCAAGAGGGTCGGAGGCCATCAACAACAATTTGCACCAAGTCATCATCATCAACTGGTACACCAATTAATAGCAACGAATCCCTGATCTGTGAGATCTTGGTGAAGAAGGATGCTACTGTATCATCCTTATTCATCATAAGAGTTTTCATCCTATTCTTGAGAACCCTCTTATGACTAGGCTCCTTCTTCTAATACAAGATTTTTAGAGTGTCAAAGTACTCCTTCAGAGTATTTAAAGGAGCTATTACATGCACAATATTGTCTTTCACTGAATCAAAAGTGATTTTTTTTTCCTTTCCCTGTTTCTTATTAAAGTTTTCCTTTCCTGTATTTGAATTAGGTTCCTCTATTACACTGGTTACAAAACTGTCCAAATCATTCTCTTCAAAAATATTTAAAACCCTGTTAGCAGGAAAAAAAACCCTATGACTACACCAGGGTTCAGAATGTAGGCAGATCAATTAATCATATAAAATTAAATTACTTCTCTAAACTAACCCAAACATACCAAAACTCATACAAGAAAAGAAAAGATAAGGGGGATCGGGTAACTATACGTCTACTTTGCATTAGATGATGATCCCCTTGTGCTTGAAAGCTTCACTGACTGCACACCTCCTCCCAAGGATTATCTGCATTCAAGAATTGACAAACAAAAAACTACAAGCATGTTATTTCATATACAAATTAGGGTTATATGTTAGAATGTCAAAACATAAACCAATAGAATCATTCAATACACCATGATTTGGGACGGGAAAAGTAATTCTTTTATTAATAACTCAATGATTATACCTTTACAACCAAAGCTGACTACTACTCCACGAACCTGGTCTGGGATCCTGTTCACCAAGCTCCAAGTGAATCTTTGTATAGATTCTCCTCTCAACCTTCCGATCTCTTCTTGGGAAGTGAAAGGGTTCTGATGGAGGAAGAAGGGGTAATTGGGGAATGCTAAGGCAATTCTCACAAAAGGGTTGCAATTAAAATGGGCAAGGAGGGGATGTGAAACGGGAAGAGTTTCACTGTTCTTATGTCTAGATGTGGAATGAGATCCCAAAAGATCCTTTTATATGACAAAAGGATCATTATTCAGTTGGGTGATGGGCTATAGTAGGTGGATTAGTTGGGAAACTACCCAATATTCTGTAATCTCAATGAATTCCTTTCAACTTTTTTATTTTTTGCAACTTTTGCAAGTATACACGGGTTATAATGATCCATCATGCATATGTATGCAGGATGCAGTGGTGCAACAAGCGTATGTACGCGGGAAATATTGGTGCAAGGTGCGTACATATTCAAAAAATGGGTTTTTTATTAGAGCAACTCAATAGTGCTTTGAAAAAAAATGCAAGTAAGAGGGCCAAAGGCCAGGTATGCACGTGTAGAGAAATTTAGGGTTATAACAGATTCCCCCTAATGTGTGAGGTCAGAAGAACATATGATGGATGAAATACATTACAAAAGCTTTACCAATGTACAAAACGTGTGAGCACAAGACCAAAGTTTGAGAGGTGCCATCTGCAAAAATAACAATTGTCTCTTTAAGGCGGGCATACCCATGATCGGGATGGAATAAATCAGGGATGCCAATCAAATACACTGTAGATCCATGTCATATAACTATATAAATTGTAGCTGTGATCAATATAAAACAGATCTACATCTCAAAATCAAAGATATACAAATATAGTATCCATCTTCAAGAAGCCAATAATGCTCGATGGATGGAGTTGAGGTCTTCAGAGCTTGAGAAACAACTTCAATATATTCAAAAATCAAGTAGGAGTACAATGTGAGTGTATGAATTCACTACCCAAAGGTCTTCAACGACTCGTCGAGAAAAGACAAGAGGATCTTGATGATCAAGCAAAGAACTTCACTGATTTTGAATCGGGAGTTGATTGGACTTTTGGGATGGTCGGGTCATGTGGTCAAGAGACAAACTATAGAAAGACCAAACCACATTGGGTGAAACTTCCCTTGGACAAAAGCACAAAATGTGATCAGACTTAGGTAGCATGACATTGACATAAGTTTACAATGTAGGAGGAAACACAAAGTCTCCATGTGTTTGGAAGAGTAACCAAATGGAGGAGGACATAACTCTATGTAGCAACAACAACTTCCTAAGTTCATATTATATCCCATTGCTTGACGAACAAATGGAAGGATGTGCTTTGTCCAAGGGAAACACATTGTGATGCCAAAAAAGAATATATATTTCTCGTCCCCTCTTTTTGGGTTTTATTTTTATTTTTTTGTCTTTTTCAATTTTTTAAAGAGATTTGAAAAAGAATAAAAGAATGCTACATTACAAAGGAGGAACGAGTGTCGTAAGCAAGAATACTAGTTCGAAGTGCAAGGAAAACACTAATTCTGAGAGCAAGGAGACATGTGTAGGAAAAGGACACTCGAGGAAAATTCCTCCATGGGTCAAGGTGTCAGGTCCCAGAGGCAAAGTGCTACAAGGCTTGCGTATAAGGCATGCTTCAAAGGTTCAGTTGAGAGCAACATGGAGTCGACATTAGGCCAAAGATGCAGATATGAAAATGTGATTAGAAAGACACAATAAGACCCCCTTCGATGTATTTTTAATGAGCCCAGAGAAGGTAAGATCAATATTTTTTTCCTGTTTAGAGAGTCTAATAAAATGTAAAAGAAGACTCCAATAAGTATCTTTTTCAGAGATCGTCTAGTCGGTTCGAAAAAGAGGTAAACTTGCACCGAAAAGATGTCTATTCAAAACCATTTTAATGAGTGTGACAAATACAAGATCACTTGACAATCTTTTCAATTTTAAGGAGTCTGAAAAGAGATTAACTATGGACTCACTACATTTTTTATGGATTTAGTCTCCTTAGCTTGAAAAATTATAAAATTCATTGAGGAGAACTCTCCCGGCAGGACGAGTCTCCTGAGGTGTACCTTTTCCCTCCATAATCCACATGCCACAAAATGGAATAAACTCATGCCAGTAGATGTTCTTCTGGACCAGTCTAATGAGTGTGAAGGAACAAGCTCACTCGACAATCTTTTCAATTTCAGGAAGTCTGAAAAGAGCTTAACTATGGACTCTGTGGGGGTTCCTTTTTCGTAAGTAATCTCCAAGGCCTGAAAAAGGTGATAAACCAAAAGCAAGGAGAATGTTCCTTTTTTGTAAATTTAGTCCCTCAGGCCCAAAAAGGGGTTAACCTTATACCTGAAAATACTCTTATAGCAAAGAAAAGTTCCTAGAGTGTACCTTTGTTGACCATCCGGACCGAAAATGGGGTAAAATACCATCTGAAAGACGTGCCTTCAAGCTTGAGTTTGGCGAGTGTGAAGGACAACAACATTGATCGACAATATTTCATGTTTAGAGAGTCTGAAAAGGGATTAAAGAAGATTCCAGAAGGTAACTTTTCTTAGTTAATCCACACAAGATTGAAAAGCATAAATGCAGTCTCGTCGGATGTTTCTTTCATATTTCAAAGCGAGCTTGAAAAAAAACAAAGAGTGGTCATTTTGGAGGTCTCGAGGGTGAAGCCAAGAGTTATGGTGCATCAAAAGAATGAGGCTCAATACATAATCATGACAGGACTAACAAGGACTCCCAAGCCTAAATTCTTTTATAGACGGCATGGACACCAAAATGTAACAAGGATCTATCTAGGGCATCCATGTAAAGGTAGGCTCTACCACCTAACCATGACACTTCTAAAACAACAATGATTGTTCTGTGTCACACGTTGGTGGGATCGATCCTATGGAAAATCGGAAAAGACAACAAGATGCAAAAAGTGGAGGCAAAATCCTAACTTATATGCAAAAAGTTGGAAAAAACAACTTTTACCAAAGGATTTTGGGAGCTTCAAATGACGAAACGAACTTCTGCTTAGACCATGTAGGTACAAAATCAGCCCTCCTGCATTTCCATTCTTCCTTTATGCATTAATTTTTGTTTTGGGGGGCAAACTCTCCTAAAAAAGGGTGGACCTATGTCTACGTGGGTTGTCCAAGGAAAACCCATGTAAGTACTCTAGCAGAAAAAAATATTCTCACGTACATATGTGACTATGCCCGAAGTAGCCCACGTACACCCTCAAAATCATGGAAAAAATTGAGAATGCAAGAGATAATTCCCTTTTGAACTTCCATGGAACTGAATGTATGTCTACTAGAGGGAGAGGGAACACGAGTATATTGATATATTGGTCGATGAGGACCTCATTTCCATTGCCACATTGAAACAATGTGGGCTATGGAAGTTCTTTCGGTGTCCGTTTATGAGGCCACAATCGAGGTTACTAAACACCCTGGTTGATTATTAGCATCCATATGCAGAGGATTTTATGATAGAAGGGCATCCGTTGACTCCAACGACTGAGGACATATACTTCTTGACTGGCCTCTTAAGGAGAAGGGAACTAGTCAATCTATGCACTTTTCCCCATGGGCCTTTCAACATTGAGGATTATATTATAATGTATTGTGAGGCCAACACTAAGAAGGTAGGTTCTCAAGTGCCCATTAACAATATCACCATATTGTCATTGAAGGTGATCCTATTACTTATTGAGTGGATCACTGGATCCGCATCCCTACACCAGGATTATCGGGCACACATGCATTGTGAAATTCAGTGCCAGGAGGCACATATCTATGACTGGAGTACGACCATGATCACATGCATGAAGAGGCAATTGAAAGAGTTCCAAGAGCATAGAAACAAAAACTTTGGGTTTGGCACCATCATATTCTCATTCTTCTTCGAGAGGGTGACCATTCTGAGTCCTAGAGAGACTGTACGGGGGCATGTGGCCTCCTTCCCAGCAGTATGTATATGGGAAACATTGCTGCAATGACAGTGGGGAGGAAGGACCATAGAGGCCTTGGACGACAAATTCTTTGACTGGTGGGCACGACAGGTTCCAATGATTGAGGACTACCCCTATGCTAGATTCAACTTCTCCAGAGATAAAGACGTTCCCGTACCTCTTGGAGAGGAGTGAGGAGAGATAGGTACATGTTTTTAAAGTTATTTAATTTTTAATTTATTTTATAGATATCATTTTTATATGCATTAGAGTACTGATATCTATGTATCTGCTATGTACAGATGTGGGACCAGTGCACCCGATAGACTTCACGAGGACTCGATGATGTCCTCGACCAGAGGCAGGACCAGTAGTAGTCGTTGGACCAGTAGCCACAGAGGTAACTCAAGTTGGAGAGGCTAAGAGAGTTTTGAGGCAGGTGGAGTAGAACCTCACTTCTCTCAATTGTATAGTTCCTATGGCAGAGATAGAGGATCTCCTACCTTCCATGTAGCCTCATGTAGTGAGGGTGACACAGACTTGGGTCCATATTTTTTGGCATTTGTCCAACATCATTTTTCACTACGTCAGGGCCAATAGGCCCTGAGCTTAGAGAGGCTGGACTGTTATGTGTCGAGAGCACTTTTGTATAATTTTGAGGGAATAAGCCCCGTGAAGTATACCAAATCTTATTTTTTCAGGTGTTCGCGCCCACTTATGTACT
>JZKD02S2329947.1:135197-158890 GCA_000966675.3 Picea glauca
TACACATGAGACAAAATTTTAGTTCTTTTATCTTGTTATCATAAAAAATCATGAGGGAAAATCCAACCCTCCCAACCAATACAATATCACCAAAATTTGAGGACAACCTTCTCCTTCAAAATCACCAAAACTGAGAACAACCTTGTTCTCCATTGATTATACAAATTAGAAAACCAAACCTCAATAATATTATAGAAATATTCTCTACCCACAAATTTGTTGTAGATGACATGTATGACCTACTGACGTCACTTATCATCCTATATGGATATGTACCTTGCCAAAGCATTAGATATGTGATTCACCTTACTGACAACCCACATATATACAATGTTTTTTCCATTGCAATCCATGCATACTCTATACATTATTCATCCTTCTACAACCCACATATATATGTTCCTTTTCCTCCTACAAACGATGCATTGTATTTAAAATTTTCTCCACATGTGCAATATTCTTCGCTTCTCTCTTTAAGGCCAGATTCACCACCTTGTAGAATTTCCCTTTCTCGAGATCACAAATCCTCCTAGAAAAAGTGCAGACTCACTTATTGTAGCTTCATCATGTCTCCACACACTTGACATGATATGTAATGTCACAATGACCTATCTTCTTTATATACAATCCTTAGGGGTGAACATAGAATCCCCTTCATAATTCAACATCAAATTAGGCATTCCTTATGAGTGTGAAGCCCTAACACAAACAAACAAATACCATAACCAAAATCATGAATCCCCCACTCAAATCCAAGGGGGTTTTCACCAAACCAAAAGTGCGATGTGATTCCCACATTCCCAACACCTAGGGTCATGTGAGAATACCTTCCCAAAGCTACAAAATTCAATAGCACATATCATTGCATACATCAAAATACCAAATGCAATTGCATATGGAACACAAGGGATGTCCTTCTCCTCTTCCTATGTCTTGGGACACTAATCCATATATAACTTTACACCTATAAGAACAAGAACCTTGACCGGTTTACATTCCTACATATTAAACCTCTTCAATATTGTCTCAACACATTTCCTCTGACTTAAACAAAGTTTCATGTTTTCCTAATCTTTTTTAATTTCCATCCCCAAAATGAAATTTGTAGCACCAATATCCTTCATGTCAAATTTAGAGGACAACTAAGTTGTCACTTCTTGGATAATTTACTTGGCATTTCCTATCAACAACATATCATCCACATGAAATACCAAATAAATAAGATTATCACCAACTATTTTGAAATACACACAATGATCTTCTTTGCTCCTTGTGAAGTCAAGTCCCAACATATAAGTATCAAATTTTTTATACCACATCCTTGGTGATTTATTTAACCCATACAAAGACTTTTTCAGCCTACATACTACCTCTTTCTTCCCCTTCATGGCAAATCCTTATGGATTCTTCATGTAGATTTATTCTTCCAGATCCCCATGTAGGAATTTTATATTCACATCCATATGTTCTATTTCAAAATCAAATGTAACAGAAACCGATAAAAGAAATCAAATAAAAGTTTTCTTTCAACAAGACAAAACATTTCAGCAAATTCAACTCCCTCTACATGGGAATACCCTTTTTCTACTAATCGAGCTTTGTATTTCTCCACTTTTCCTTATGCATTCAAATTATTTTTAAACACCCATTTTCTACCAATGAGATTATTCTAGTTGGAAAAATCACTAGATCCCAAGCCTCATTCTTGTCTATTTTTTCCATTTCTTCAGCCATGGCCTTTTTCCATATTTTTCCATTCTTTGAATCCATTTCCTCCCTAATAGTTCTAGGATAATCATTAGTAATAGAAAAATATTTTTTAAATAGAAATCAGGTGGAGTATACCTTTAGGGTTGCCTTTTTTCCTGAACCGATCTCCTCAATACTGGAGTATGAGGATCTTCTTCTTCTGATTTATTTTATTCTGTATAGTCTAATTCATCAAAACTCTATTTTCTCTAGTTCTTCTTTCATTGGAAGGAATTCCTATTTGAAAACATATTTTATTTTTCCAAATACCACATCTTGGCTACACACTACCTTCTTATCTTTTGGGTTCCAAATCTTATAATCTTTCAGACCATTTTTATACATAATAAAGATACACTTTTCAAACTTTTTATCTAGCTTACTCTTGTTTTCCTTTGGAACCTGAACATAGGCATCATAGACAAATAGCCCGAGATATGAGAGGGAGCGTTTCTTACCAATACATACCTTGTATGGAGTCTTTTCATCTAGTTCTCATGAGGGTGATCGAATGATCAGGTAACATGCAGTACCCACTGCCTCTTCCTAGAATTCTTGTCCTAATCCCGCACCATTGAGTATTCACATTGTTTTTTCCATCAACATCATTTTCATCCTTTCTGCAACTTCATTATGTTGAGGTGTATATGGAGTAGTATTTAGCCTTTATATACCAACATTTTTATAGAACTCTTCATATTCATTTCCTTATAACTCTCCATCATTATCCATCCTTATCACCTTAATTCGTTTCTTTGTTTGGTTCTCCACAAGAGCCTTAAAATATTTAAATCTTTCAAAGACTTCATATTTCTTCCTGAGGAATTATATCCAAGTATTCCTTGGGAAGTAATCTATAAATGAGAAATAGTAAATATATTTTCCAAGTGATGGAACTAGCACAAGTCCAAACAAATCATTGTGCACCAATTGTAAAATTCTCTCTACCCTTGTTGCACAAGAGGAAAAACTCATCCTATTCTTCTTCCCATAAACACAATGTTCATAGAAATTAAAATCTAGAGAGTATTTAGAGATACCTTCAACCGTGCCTTTACCATGTAGTAGTCGAAATCCCTTCTCTTTGATATGCCCCAATCTTTTATTCCACAACATAGCCTTTTCTATAGATACTATAGGAATTTTCCTTCTTTAGATCCAATCTCATGAATAATGGAACTATTATTACCATCAAAAATAGTTCTTCCCTAGAATTTATATAGATTTCCAAACCAAACTCCCTTTAGAAACACCATTTCTCCTTGAACCATCCTGTAGGTGTCTTTATCAAACACTGTTTTTACCCATGCATTGTCCATTTTTCTTAGATAAATTAAATTTATGTCCAAACCTAGGATGTGAAGAACACCATTGAGTGTTCTAATCCTTCCATCCATGAGATTCAACTTGACTTTTTCTTGTCCTATGATTTTGGTTGTCGAGTCATCACCTAGGAAAAAATCACCTCCATCATACCTTTCATATTCAAAAAAACAATCCCTTTGAGGAGTCATATGAAAGGATGCACCTGAGTCAACTAGTCATTCCTCATGCTCTATGTTTCTGATTGAAGAATCCAAGTACACATCCCCACCTTCTTTCAAGGTGTTTTTTTTCTTCAGTAGAAGGAGCATCTTCAGATCCCTTCCCTCTCTCAACACTCTTGGATATACATTGCTTCTTGTAGTTCCCTTCTTTTCCACATCTCCAACATACCTTTACAAACTTTCTAGGATATTTAGATCTTATCTTAGATTTGTATCTCCCACTTGAGGACTTAGATCTATTTCTTTCCTCGACGTCCTCTTGCAAAAAATGCATTTGTGCTCTGGTTTTCCATATTTTCCCACCTCATATCCTCTGGCAACAAGGATGAGGACCACATCATCAAAAATTAAAGTAGTTGAATTACTACCTATGGTCACAACCATACTATCCCATGAGTCTGGTAAAGAGAACAATAAAATAATACAATTTTCTTCATTATAAATATTACTATCAGCAGATAATAGTTTACTTACCACAATATTGAATGCGTTCATATGCTCTATCACTGAGTCTCCATATTTCATCTTTAGGTTATACAACTTCTTCCATGGGAATAATTTATTTACTAGAGACTTAGACTGCTATCATGTCCCCAAATTATCCCATAAGTCCTTGGTTGTAGCTTCCCCTAATACTTTCAGTAATATTGAATCTAAGAGACACAACAAAAATCCATATTGTGCTCTACTCCTTCCGATCAAAAAATTTCCAGTCTTCTCTTGACGTCCCTATAGGTGCAGTTCCTGGATCCAAAATGATCCACTGATCTTTTTATACCAACAGATCTTCCATATTGAGCTTCCACAACTCAAAAATTTACCCATTAAATTTATTGATCTCTTTTTTTGAATTGCTCGCCATTTCTTTTCACCTAAATAATCAATACCACATATCTCCCACTATAACAAGGCTTATCACATAATCTAGATTATCAATTTTCACATAAAACTCTATGTGACTAATTTTCAGATCGGAAAATTACTTCCTATTGATCTAATAGTAAAATCCTAACTGTTATCACTGAACAATTTTACACTAAAAATTATTGACTAAAATTATATGCAACAAAAACATAAAAGATTAGATATGAATCATCTACACATATGAGACACAATTTTTTTTGTATGTAACATTATCGAATTCAAAAATCCCGAGGGAAAAATCATCCCTCCCAACTAATACAAATATCTCAAAATCTGAGGACAAAACCCATTGTCTCAGTTAATACAATTTCATCAAAAATTAAGGACAACCTTCTTGTCCAATAACCATACAAATAAAATAAAACAAGGCTCAGAAAATCCTTGTAAATATCTTCTACCCAAAAATCTATGACATACCACTGGTATGGCCTACTGCAATCATCTGTACTTGCAAACATCATCCTGTATGAACTTGTTGTTTCCTAGAAAAACTATGTATGGATGTATACAATTCACCTTTTTACGATGTATGCATGTACACAATTCACCTTCTTTCAACTTGCGTACATACACGATTCACCTTCTTTCAACCTATGTACATAAATTATTCACCTTCCTGCAACTTACATACATACGTGATTCACTTGTACTGAAACCTACATACATAGGCAATTCACCTTATTGCAACCTACAAACATACACGATTCACCTTCCTATGACCTACACACATAGGTGATTCACCTTCCCGTGACCTGAATACATACTTGATTCACCTTCTTGTGACCTTTGTACATGTATGGAAAACTTTCCTTTGTTCGCATGTGCATCCTTCCTCTCTGCTAGGATAAATTTTCTACCATTGTAGAATTTCCCTCAGCTAAAATCACCATGCTCCTTGGAAAAAGTGAAGACTCACTAATTCTAGCTCCATCATGTCTCCACAAACTCTCTACAAAATAAAATGTCACATTGACCTCTCTTCTTTATATACAATCATTAGGGGTCATCATAGCTCCACAATTCAACCTCAAATTAGAATTTCTTGTGGGTGTGGAGCCCCAACACAAACCCACAAAAACAATCACCAAACCCATGCAACCCCCACTAAAATCCAAGGGGGTTTTCACTAAATCAAAAGTGAGATGTGGTTCCCATGATGATTCCCACATGCCCAACACCTAGGGAACATGATAATAGCTTCCCAAATCTATAAAAAAATAAATGCTCCCTCTTAGCGAGTGGAATGTTTTCACCACACTCTATCACATAAAAGTATATTTGTCTCCTCTACCATAGATGCACTCTAATCCTCCTAAATGACTCCTCCCTCTATCACTGAAACATGTCATGTTTTCCTTTTATCTAATATCCCTTAAGGGATGATCTCTCCATGACTAAATAAAATCCTACTCTCTTGTCTTCTTGATTGTCTGCCTCCACTGTGACTATAGAAAAATTTCTGAAACAAATCGATTCTCCTTGGAGGGAACACAACTCCTAGAAGCCTCCTTCCTCTAAACCTCGTATATGGCCTCCTCATACCATGACACCTTCCTATCAATCTTGGAAGATTCCTCTCTCCCAACTAAACTTGAGGGGGAACTCCATCTAAATTCTTTACTCTCCCTTTGAGACTCCTAAATCCCTCTGAAGTGAGACTCCCTCTAAGTCTCTTAAATTCCTTTGAAGTCAAACTCCCTCTGAATCCACTTACTCCCTCTGAATTCAGAATCCCTTTGATTCTACCAACCTTCGAAGCTACCTTATCTATGTCCACTATCCTATGCATAGTCGTGGGAGGTTGGTCCTCCCCACTGGATCTTGAGGGATGACTCCATTAGAAATATGTCTCCCTTTGAGCCTATACCAATGGTGGAGATACGTACTCCTTCTAAACCTATACTATTGGTGGGGCTACCTACCTAACCACTGGTATATTTACATGTTCCTCATCATTTGTTTCACTTCTCCTACTAGTCACAACATGCATAGGTTGTTCACTCATCCTATATACATTTCCCTCTCTAAATCTAAGAACCACTACTAATATGAAGCTAGATCATCTAGGCAGAAACAACAGCTATACATCTATGAAAAAAACTACATATCTATACTCCTTAATCACTAAGGCTAAGAACACACTCATCGCACCCATAGGAAAGTTTCCACTCACAACAGATCCCCTGACTTCATTCAAAATACCACTGATCCATATCCCTATACTACATGTCTAGTCCTCTTACCAAGCTTCTTGTACATACCTAAGTTACACTATGAAGCTTACAAACAAATCACATGCCTTTTTCATGTGTTAGTGTTTCCCACTACATAAGAACCATGCAATCCTCCAAGGAAAGCATCATTATTCCCCAAGTCACGACCATCCAATGAACTTATTCTCATGTCCATCATCCAAGTCACCAAAAACTATCCATGTATATGCATTCTAAGACTAATCTTTTGTCCTCACCTAAAATAGTCCCAATTTATGGTTGGACACTCAATATAGTCCACTCTAGACCTCCAAAAGTCATATATGCAAGTGTCTTCATCCTCCTAGTTCAAATACCTCATACATTGTCATACCTTGACTTACAACTCTCTGGCCTAATGAAGACTCTATCTCATCAAAATTCCATCCATGCGAAGCTATATCATATGTTCCAAATCACCTGAGATGCACCCATCACAACTCACTATGAAACACCACTAGAAGTCCATCCATAGGTTTGGAAGTATACCACACAACATAGATTTGTGAGTCGGGCTCGCCGCCAATCCATCAGGACTTCCAACCTCCCACACCACTGAGATACGATAGTTCACAACTCCTTGCCTAGATGGTATGCTCCATGTCTCAAACCAATGAACATCTAGTCTGTTTCCATCTATAATATTCACTCTGTCTCCCTCTCAAAGTTAACTCATCACCCCTTCCACATCCCCCTCTTAGAGTTGTCACATGTGATCTATCAAAAAATAAACAATAAATCTTCAACCAAATGTAGCAACTATGTGTCTCAAAGATTATCACCTTCTCTTCAGATCGTAAACTCTCATCCCATGTAAATTTTCACATGAAACTTTACATGACTAATTTCCATATCAAAAAATTTCTTCCTAGTGATATAACAGTAAAACCCTAGTTGTTATCACTGAACATTTTTACACTGAAAATTATTGATTGAAATTATATGTAGTGAAAACACAAAATATCAGAGATGAATCATAAACACATATGAGACACAATATTTATGTTCTGTAACCTTATCAAATTCAAAAATTCTGAGGGAAAATCCAACCATACTATCCAATACAAATATCACCAAATATGAGGAAAAAACCCTCTTCTCAGCCAATCTAATTTCACCAAAACCCGAGGAAAACCTTGTCCTCCAATAACCATACAAATTAGAAAAACTAAACCTGATAAAATCCATGGAAATATTTTCTTCCCACAAATATGCTACAAACCACCTATACATCCTTCTCATCTCACATATACATGTTGATGTTAGCTTGTATGGACCTTATCCTACCAAAAACTCGATAAAGATGTATTTTATTCACCTTCTTGCGACCTTCCTACATACATGATTCACCTTCTTGCAACCTGCATACATACATTATTCACCTTCTTGTGACTTGCATACATACAATATTTTCCTATACTGCAACCTGAGAACATATGTGATTCACCTTCCTGCAACCTACATACATACACAATTCACATTCATGTTCCCTGAATGCATACACGATTCACCTTCATATGACATGCATACATACACGAATCACTTCCTGTAACTTGCATACATGTACGGAAAACTAGACTTCCTTTGTACTTGCATCCTTCCTCTGGATAGATTTTCTACCATTGGATAATTCTCCTTTGATAAAATCGTCATGCTCCTTGGGACAAATGCAGACTCACTTATGCCAGCTCCATCATGTATCCACACACTCTCTACACAATTAAATGCCATAGTGACTTCTCTTCTTTATATACAATCCTTAGGGGTCATCATAGAATCCCCTCCTCAAGTCGACATCAAATTAGACTTTCTTATGGGTGTGAATCCCCAACACAAAGCCGAAAATCCCATCACCAAACTGATGAATCCCCCACTCAAATACAAGGGGGTTTTCACTAAACAAAAAGTGTGATTTGGTGTCCATCATGATTCTCACATTCTCAAAACCTAGGGCATGTGAGAATACCTACCCGAAGCTACAAAAAATCAATAGATCCAAACACTTATCCAGAAATCAATCCCCCTAAATACAATAAAAACTTTGATATCGAATATATATTTTAACCTCGCACAATTAATTACTACAAACACATTCTTAATAAAATAGAAAATATTCAATGGCGCACATAGGAATCACGCACATATTTTACCCTGGAAACCCAAATTGGAAAATACCACAACTTGTTTAGAGTCACACCTCTAATATTTTATTCATCATCTTATTCATTGTTTACAATACAATATACATATAGTATATCACACCATGAAAAACCTTAATCCATTGATGTGGATTACTTAACAAACTTAATTCCTTAATGGGAATTAGAAAACCAATGACAAAAACCATGTGTTGAAACATTTCCAAAAACAGACGCAAAAAACTGCCCAATTATTCTTTTAGGATACTTACCCCAAACCTCTTTATAGGAGGGCTCCACAGCCCCCCATACCCCTTGAGGCTCCCATATAAGTGTATAGTACATGGTACCAACCTTGAAAACAATATAACACATACCCAACACTTAGGTGATTGAAAGAGTTCATATGATTAAGAATCTGTATATATTCTCCATGAGTGTGTAATCTTCATAGCTTGTTATCATTAAAGTCTGTCTAAATCAAGAAGGTTGTGGTCCTACAATCAATTGGTATCAGATCCATACCTTGATTCAATAGTTGCAAGAATCTATATTAATGAAATATTTTCAATATTGCAATGGTTATACGTCTCAAATGTCTAGTCCTATGTTCTACGAATTGAAGTGACATTAATTATATTGTTTGCAATGAGATTAAAAATGTGCATCGACATTTATGTATGAGGATTTAACAACTGGGTAATGAGTGATATTGGATGATCCAAGATCTTTTCATCAAAGTGATGTATAAATAATTGTATTAAATCAACATAAATTAATGTGCACCATTAAAGAAGGAAAAGCTCAATAATGAAGAGACATAAGCATTGAATATGAACACAAAACTTGATAATAGAGTTCGTCCCTAGTTGACTACATCTATGGGTATTTTTCTCACATGGGTAGGCCCTTTTATTAACTTAACAAAAGAATTTGGAAAAATACATAAGTATACCTCATTCTGGAATTAAGATGCATAAGCTTTGCTTAGATCAGAAAACAGACAACACCATTAAATTTGTGGCATCGAATTACCAAAAAATGATTGTCTCCACACCTCAATCTGAATCTGGCACTCCTAGGCCCAAGAGACATTTTTTCTAGGTTTACGTGTCATACAACCTGCAACTAATCCCCAAAAATGTCTCATAAACCGTGTCTGGTTGTACAGTCATGCGCCTCCTCCCCGTCCACTTGTAGATTTCAATTTGTAAATAAAAATTGTGGGCGTTGTAACTAATGGGGCCATTTGGCCTATTGTTTGGCGGAGCTATAGTTAATTCGTATACAATGGGGGAGGTCTCAGGGTTGATCCCACTGGCCTCATTTTTTGGGTGTTTGTTATAACCTATATATATAATTGTATATGGTGGTTCCACCAACTTGGAGGTAGTTTAGACATATCTTTTGGACCGCCAGATATGGCAGGGTTCTGCCAGATTTGCCAAACCTGCAATTTTTATTTTTGGAATTTGGTTCTCGAGCCCCCATTGAGAATTTTCCCGTTGCCACATGGTAGCCCATGATTGGGCCACGTGGCATCCAACCATTGGACCATGCAAACAACGTACGGTCTTCCACCTTAGCTTCCATATCATCCTTCCACGTTAGCTTTCCACATCATGTATGATCTTCCATGTGGCTGTAAAGACTACTACATGGAAATTTTTCATTGGTCCATGGATCGACCTAAAAAATACAAAAAATGAGTGACACGTGGCAACCTCTAATTCTGCGATGTCAACATGCTAATGTCAGCATGACATGTGTCACCTCATGTGTATGTCATGTACATTGTACATATGTTGACTTCATCCATACTGATTTTGATGTCAACAATACATATGCTGACTCATCCGCTGTTGATTGGGCTAGGTTGACCAACTTTGACCACAAATATATTTTGATTTAGAACTCTGTTTGACAAGCCATTGGAAATCTTGCAACATGTTCTTTGTGATGATGCCACTTTCACTGAGTTTTGAGGACCTTGAATTTTTTCCCTTTCTTTGTCTTCTGAGGCCATTTTGAGCTTCATGAGTTTCTTCTGCAAGTTATGAGTTGTCCTTAGTCTTCTTTGGATCCTTTTTGGATCATGCCTTCCCATTGAGATCTTTTTGGACCACCAAAAGATTTCATCAATCAATATATAAGTGAGGGAACAGTTCACAGTTCCCTCACCTTGTCCTTCTCAATCAAATTTTCTTTTCTTATATGTGTGCCCTTTAAGCCTACTTGAAGATAATCAACATCACCCCTGCGTGAAGTCCTCATCCTTTTGTCCAGGATTATATCTTCCTTTAACTCATCTAAGTACTCAGGAGAAAACTCATCAACTGAAGGTATTGAAACTTCCTCATCCTGATCCATGATCATGGGAGGCTCAAAAAGTTTCAAGTTCTCTACATTTACAATTGAGTAGATTTGCATATAAGTTGGAATATCTAGATGAAAAGAATTGGTACCAATTTTCTCCAAAATAGTGAAGGGTCCATAACAAATGGGCTTGAGTTTCTTTCCTTCACCCTTCAATCTTTCCTTGCTGATGTGAATCCATACCTGGTCTTGAAATTGGAATTTATGATCAACCATATGCTTTTCATGCCGAGATTTATAAAGTGCTTAACCTTTCTCCAACTATTCCTTGACTACTTGGTGTACCTGCTAGATCCTCTGAATAAACTTGTGGCATTTATCTTCATTTATTTCTTCAATTGAATCGACATATCTCCCATATCATACATCCCCCCTACCTTAGCAGGTTCTCTCGATCTCCCGGTCACTAGATATTCTCACTCTTCGAGATTGAGCAACTCATTGATTCCCCACAGGAATATCCACAGAAATATCCACATGTCCTATAGCACGAAACTCCACCTATGCAAACAAGTGATGGGTGCAATAATCCCTCCATGTAATCACTGAATGTGACCACAAGCCTATCAAAAAGGCAATTCAAGACTTCGTGACCTCAAGTTCTTTGTTATGGGCCAACCTTGGCTCTCCACACTACTGAGTTTTGATCCTATGAACTAGAGCCTACCACTAGATAGCTCCTCCCTTATCCTTCAAACCATGTGACCCCTCGCTATGAACTTTGGCCAAAACTCTTAGCATTTCAAGACTTAATTCTTCATGAAGTTGGAGGACCACTCATCTCCCTTCTCTCGATCACTGATATCTCCTTAGACAATCAATGGTCCATGTTCTCCCTTCGACCGATGACTGCGAACAAATCATGAACTGAGACTTCGCAAGTTCTCATGACTCTTACCTCAACTTTTCCAATCTGTGAATTATAAAAATGTTGATCCTTCACCACATGTCCTGTCATGATGGATGAATAGGATTTTTGCGGCTTCCAGCTCCTCTATCAACTGATCTAACAACTATTTTTTCTCCTCCTACTGAAATTTCATTTTCTTCCCTGACTTGGAAGATTTCCAATGTATCGAAGGCCTCAGCCTCCGACCTATCTTCTGCAAACCCTGTGACTTTGGGTCTCATTTTCATTTCTTAAAACATTGTCTCTCCTGATCTTTGGAAACGAAACTTGACCTCATCCCTAGTGCACACTTGCGCTCTGTGTGAAACTTTGCACTATCCCTCCTGAGCTTTGGGACTTGGAATAAGTCCACTCTTGCACACTCCTCATGCTATCTCTTTTGATCTTTCAACATGCTTAGTATTTAAGGGCCTCAGCCCTTTTGTGTCTTCCAAAACACTTCTGGTGCCCACCTGGAATGCTTTGTGCTGAACCTCCCGAGCTTACGAACTTGAAAAAATGTTATCTCCATGTGCACTCATTGTTCTTTGACCATACCTTAGATGGTTGCCTTTCAACACTTTGTTCGAGTGTTGGCCTAGTGCACTCCTTGCACAAGTCTTCTTCTAGAGTGTTCAACAACTCTATTTCCCCCTTTCTCTCCTTGAAGGGATATCTATGTCCTCTTGGAAACTTCTTCTCAAGCACACCTTGTTGAGCTTACAAATTTTTTAGTAAGTCTATGGGTGTCTCTCCCTGACACTTCTCTTCTTACAGAACTCAAAACAAAGTCCTCTTGTGCACTCCTTGCACTTGCTCGATGCCCACCTAGAAGAGCTCTACAAAATCCTCAGTGATTATGTTCTCTCCTATATTCCTTCTCTATACAGGTTCTCCTCCAAGGTGTTGAGCAACCTTTAGGATTCTCTTTATATTGTTTCCACCCAGGCACGCCCTCCTAGCACATTCTTTCCTGAATTCAACATAGAACTTAGCTGTGAACTCTTTGCACTGGCTCATAGAGTCCTCAACACTCTATCATGCACTCCTTGCATTTAGCCACACATAACCCAAACTAAAACCAACAAATCCTAAATAGATAGGAAATATATCTATACATGCATATGGAAACTAACATATACATCTACAACATTCATCCATAAACACATAAAAGACAACATTCAAATGCATAAACACACATGGAATCAAATGCAGGAAAAACTTCTCTTTGTATTAATATGAGTTGTTTGTATAATGTTTACAAATCTCGGACTACAACAAAGTATTGACTCTCTTCTCCTACATGATATATCTCTCTTCCAATCTAATCTCCTCTGCATGATCTAATGAATCTAGATACAAAGATATTTTACAAAAGAGGGGTGCCTCGAGCCTTTCCCCCCATCTACCTATTCTCATTAATTACATTTAATTACATTCAATGACTATCTAGTCTAAATTATATCTAGATCTTATCATCATGTCAACAATTAAAGGTGACATCATCACCTGTCTTCTCAAATCCATGGCTCAACTCTTCCAACATTACAAAACTTTAATTGCATTAAATTACAATTTTGAAATTTTAAAACGAGGGAAAAATGAGAGGGTTTCCACCTCTCCCATCCTTGAATGCGCTTTGACGTGCTAGATAGCTGGTGCATTTCTGAGGTGGATTGATGCTCCTACATCATACTCCACTGCTATGAAAATTTCATGAGCTCCTTCTCATGAGCTCCCTAGCTATGTTGAAATCCACTTGGATCCAAAAATCTCCCTTGGAGTTGTCCATATGCTCCACTACTTTGATGTTGTTCTTGTTGTTGTCCTGTTGTTCTTGCAGGTCCTCCTCTGTTCAACATCCTTTCAGTGGAATTTTCTACTGCTGACCTCAACATCATCCTTCTCATTTCTTCAATTACCCCGTCCAACTGCTCAACTAGTTGGCTCTTGTTTTGCAGTCTCCTCTACTGCACTTCCTTCTTGCAAATGGGTAGATTAACTTCATCCCCCCTGTTGTTTTCTTTTAATTCTCTTGTGGACTTAGATTTCCACCCTGTTGTAGATTCCAATTCTACAGTCTCATCACTAAACTGCTTCTCAGCTTCTCCTTCTAACAAATTTTCTTCTTCCATATCTCCTGCTCACATATTTCCATATTCTTCCAGTTTCTCCCAGACCGTAATTCTTCTCCCTCTTTTGTTGCATGCCTCAATGCTACATTCATCATAAGTTTAGCTTCCTGGATGAACTTTCTAAGAAATTCTGTTGAATTCTCTTCTCCTACGATTTGTATGACTGTCTTTCGAAACCATCTTTTGGTTTTGGATTGTTCAACCAATCCTCCAACATCTCCAACTCCTTATCCAAGGGAGTGAGCATCTCAACTATGTGCTCTTCTTCTTTTGTTGGGGAATAAATGAGTGTATTCTCCTTCTCCTCCTATTTGACAGTCTTTTTTGGCTGTCCTTCTATTGTTTCACCTAGAAGGCATTCTCTGGCCTCAACAGGGCTATTTGGCAGGAATACCTCAATTACTCCAATGATTAGAATGTATTTCTGATCCTCCTCCATCAACTCCCCTTGTTGATATGAACTCACATTTGAGCTCATGAGACCCTCAACTATTCTCAACTCACTTCCCTTGCCCACCTAGCATCTAGGGATTTCCTCTCTTCCCACCTCGAAGTCTATGAGATCTAATGGTCCCATCTCATTGCCCACTTAGCAATCTGAACTTTCTTTATTTCCCACCTGGAAGTTTTTGAGACCCTTGTTTGATCTCTTCTCCTCATCATCACTGAGACTCTTCCCATCTTCTAGATCAAATATGTGAACCATTTCCTCTATGTCCATGAGGATCTCAACATACCTCATCCATACTCTCAACATGCTTTACTGTCTTCTGGCCAACAATATCTTAACTGGCCACTTCAACTTCTTCTTCGTTGGCCACTCATACACCCAATGCACTTTTGCACTACTGCATTTTAAATGCAAGATTCTCTATTCTTGCTCTCACTTCCTGGATTTATTCGTCCATCACTTCCCTTATTTCCTTCTGTCGGTCCTTACCTTGACCATGCTTTTGAATTTCAGCAACCATCTTCACCTTCAATCTTCCTTCTTGGAAAATCCCCTATTGTTCACTCTGCAAATGAGAATGTCTCCAACTTCTTCTACAACCCACTTGGTCATTTGAATTTTTGTTGTTGGGTACGTGAAAAAACTTTCATAGAGCATTGCACTCTGTTTCTTCCTTCACCTGTTGCCTGCAGGAGAAATCAAAATCTGACACCACCTAATGTTACCAGATTATATCTTTCATGTTATGCCTCCCTCTGTCTGCATTCGACAGAAAAAAAGTGGCTCTGATACCACATTATGGTATCAACCAATATCCATTCACCATCTCTCCTTTTCTTATGATCTGTAGAAAAAATATTTAGCTCTGATACCACTTGATGGTATCATACTATCTCCCTTATCTCCTTTCCAGTTTTTCCTGATGTTTACAAGAAAAAAATCATCTCTGATATCACCTGATGTAGACTCCCAACTTAGTAGGGTTTTTTGACCTCCTGATCACTATATTGTCTCACTCTTCGAGCTAGAGCATCTTGTTGATTCCCCAAGGGAATATCCACACAAATATCCAAAGGTCCTATTTCACGAAACTCTTCCTGTGCGGACAAGCACTAGGAACAAGCCTCCCTACATGCGATCACCGACTATGACCATAAGCCTATCCAAAAGGTTCTTCAAGACTTTGCAACCTCGAGTGTTTTGTTATGGTCCAACCTTGGGTCTCCACACTCTTGAGTTATGATCCTTAGAGAAAGATCCTAGCACTAGATATCCCCTCCATTATCCTTCAAACCATGTGACCCCTCGCTATGAGATGAGACCAAACCTCTTAGTGCTTCGAGAATTCATGCTTCGCAAAGTTGGAGGAACTCTCACCTCCCTTCTCCTTATCCCAAATATCTCCTTGGATAATCAATGACCCACATTCTCCCTTCGACCAACGGCTCTGAACAAATTGTGAACTCAAAGTTCGTGAGTTATCACAACTCTTACCTCATATTTTCCAATCTGTGAATCAACAAAACATTGACCCTTTTCCATGTGTCATGTATTGATGGATGGCTAGGATTGTTGCGGCTCTCAGCTCCTTTTTCAGCTGATCTAACCGATACTGTCGCTCCTCCTCCCAAGATTTCATTTTCTTCCCTGACTTGGAATATTTCCAATGTTTCGAAGATATCAACCTCCGACCTACCTTATGCGAGCCCTGTGACTTTGGGTCTCATCTGTGTTTATTAAAATGTTGTCTCTCTTGAGATTTGGCAGCGAAACTCAACCTTGGCACTAGCGCACACTTGCGCTCTACGTGCAACCTTGCACTGTCCCTCCTGAGCTTTGGGACTTGGAATAGTTACACTCTTGCACACTCCTCATGCTATCTCTTTTGAGCTTTTAGCTTGCTCAATATCTAAGGGGCTTGGCCCTTCTACGTCTTCCAAAACACTTTAGGTGCCCACCTGACATGATTTGTGCTCAACCTCCTGAGGTTACGAACTTGAAACCAAGTTCTCTCTGCATGCATTCCTTTCTCTTTGAATATCCCTCAGATGGTTTTCTTTCAACACTTTGTCTGAGTGTTGGCCTAGTGCACTCCTTGCACAATTCTTCTTCCAGAGTGTTCAACAACTCTGTTTCTCCTTTTCTCTCCTTCAAGGGGTATATGTGCCCACTTGGAAACTTCTGCTCAAGCACACCTTGCCGAGCTTACAAAGTGTTTAGTAACTCTATGAGTGTCTCTTATTGACACTTCTCTTCTTACAAAACTTGAAACAGAGTCCTCTTGTGCACTCCTTGCACTCATTGCACTTGATTGGATTGGTATTAATTTTATTTGTTTCGAGGTTGGTTTGAGTTTATATTATTTTCTTTTCTTTGGTTTGAATTTCATGAAACTCAAATGCCATTTCGTTTTTCTTTCTACAGAGTTTTTATGTTGATGGATGCGCTTCATACTTTGCGAGTTTGTTATTACCTCTTCCTTATTGAATTTATCTGATATGAACATGGATTGGTTGAAGACATGGATTAATAACAATGGTTTTATAGGAATAAAGTTTATTGCGACATATCCTTTCTATGACATTTGTTCACATTTTATCAAAGTTGAATGAGGGAGAGACGAACATAGAAATCTTAATTTAATCGAAAACATTAATTTTTATCAACTGTTTACTTTCGTTTAAATTATGATTATGTTTTCATATTTTGCTCATTAGAAATCATTTTCACAAAATCATTTGGTACGTTTAATTAATTAAATTCTTTTGTCACTTTGCATCTCATTTCAAAATAAAATATAAATAAAGAAATAAATTATCTATCATTTGTTTGATTTTGTGAAAACCCAAAATTAATATTTTTCTCCTCACCATCAACTTGAAGCTTCTAGAATTTTAAGATCATAGCTGAAAGGAAAATATAAACAATATTTTTTTAGAAATTATAGTTAGTTTAAATTCATTTTAATTTTATTGTTGTAGATTTTGTTTTATTCACAATTTTTAGGTTATTAATTTGGTTTCTTTTTGTTTCACATGTTTCTATTATCAATTACTTGGTATAGATGTGATCATGGCTCGATTTTATTATTTAAATATGTTCAAGATAATTGATCCAAAAATAATATTGGATTGCTATAAATAATTTATGAGCAATAACAGATAAGATTTGGAAATGAATTGAAGAATAAACAGACGATTTTGTGGGACTGATTGCAGCCAAACCGTAAAAACTCTGAAGAAATGATTGAAAACCCATCTGCACAATGGACCCATTTAGCTTGCATATGAGATAATTCCTAAACAAATGCATGATTTGAGAGATATTTTTGTCTCTTTACGAGAAAAATTTCAGGTGGAGGAAATTATTAGTGATGCCCAGACTATTCATTCATGGCATAAATATATGAGAAAGTTTAGAGCCCTACGGGGTGAAGAAACTGAGAGGAGGATTTGTATCCTTTCTTTCTTTTGTATATTATTTCTTTTGTAAAACAATTCTTTTCAAATGGAGTAACGAATGGTTGGAATTCTGGGAGAATGGATGAGTACTTTCGAAGAAGAATATGAAATTCCAGATCGCTTAATGGCTTTTGTCCCATGAGTAAAATGGTTTTGTTTTCATTATAATATCTTCATATTCTTTGAATAATTGATTATGCATTGATTTAAGTTAGCTTTAGTATGTCTTATCAATACATGGTTAATTGTTATCATTTATGTGTTATTTTTTTTCAGTCTTTAAGAGTCCATTATTCTAATTATCTTGATCTTGGTGATTGTATTATTTTGATACAAATCTTGTATTATATTGAGTTTTTTCATGTAATTAAGATTTGTAAATATATAATTGTTCAATTGAGATTTTTCTTATTGACGATTAATCTATTATATCTTCACTAAGGATCATGGTTTGAAAGTTGTTCTTTCTGCATTTTAAATAAGATTTAAATTGTGAGTCAATGTGATTTTTATCTGGACATTGTCAAAATTTTAGAATTAGAGTACCTTCTGCTATAGATTTCTCTTAACAGACAAGTTGTTGGAGCAGTGTTATACAAGACAACCAAAAGTTATCTTTAAATACTAGCCAGTTACTCATCTACGCAATTATTCTTGGACCATATGATGGACATATATTTTTGAAACTATATGGGAATGTAGTTTACTCTTTGGCTTTCTTCCTATCTTCTTTTTTACATTGTCTTCTCATATAATTTCTAGGTGTGAAATGTTATATGTATCGAGCTATCTTTAGTCTGTTCTAAACATAATATTTTATATCATTCTTTTCTTTATGTTGTTCATTATCTTTTTGGTTCAATTTATATCTGTGACTGATCATCTATTTAAGTATTTTGAGTTTATGTCTGATGCTAGATAGTTGGTAACACGATTATAGAGAATTGTAATTTCTTTCATTGTCTATTATTGGACATTTCAAGGTCACATCATATATAAGTATTTGTCTTTCTGTTGTCATAAACACGCTCCAAAATATGAAACACTTCCTTGAATTTCTTCAGAAAGTGTTATGCTTTCTTCTGTCGTAGGTTTTCACTTGACACGGGACAAGAGGAGCTCACACAAATGCAAAGAGATGAATTTAATTTATTATTGTTGATCGGATAGAGGTTAGTTAGTCTATTACTTATTTAATTTGTTTATATGTGAATGAATAGTGATTGCATTATTTAAACATTAATTTCCTTTGTCTATTTTCGTTATATCATTTACAATCATATTCATTCTTTGTTTACTAGTTTGATATTTAGAATATTAGAATAATTTTGTTTATATTTAATTTCATTTAGATCCATTATCTTAAACAATTACTTTCACAAGGCTTTTCTCAAACCTTGTAAATTGCATATAACCATTGTACATGAACACTCTTAGTTAAGAATTTGTAATTAAAGTGTTGACTAATAGAGTTATATCTTTAGTTAATCCTCATCTTTTAGTTGTTTTAGGATCTTAGTTGGATAAGAGAGACATAAAACTTGTCAGAGTAGATTATACCAACCAGATTGGGTTAAATAGACAACCTCGGACTAGATCTACCCTTCCCGTTAACGGTGTTCCATAAACGTTCATCAACAAATGGTGCTAGAAGGAGGGCCATACTGACAATATGGACTTGTAGGAGTCTTTGTTTTGAATGTATTTAATTCCCCACGGCTCCTCAAATCACTATGTTGGAACATGACTTCCACTTCTCATTACATGATATTCCCAACGAGATAGTCTCTCACTTGTCCAAACTCACCTTTGATGGTAGGGGGGATGTATCTGCAAAAGACCATATTAACAAGTTTTGGTGTAAATGCATCAAGCATGATGTTTATGATATAAAGGTTTTATGTAGATTGTTCGCTTTTACTTTTAGGGGTTGGATTAAACATTCATTTGAGTCTTTTCCAGCATATCACATTATTTATTGGTTTCAATTTGTAGAGGAATTTTTATATGATTTTGAAATATATGATTACAATCGAGTATGTGAAGAATTTCAAACTCTACTAATCAATGATGATTCATCTCCAAAAGGATTTTCAACAAGAATACATCATGTTCTCTATAAATTTAATCTTTATGACATGTCATTTGTACTAAATATCCTCTGTGATGCTTGCGCCCCTTTCATATAGTCATATTCAATCACGAATGATGAATCAATTACAAATCCTATCACTCAATTGTGAGAGTAATTTTGTTTGCAGGATGAGAGGAATCCATCCGAAAATTTTGAACAAGCAAGGGAGGTAGAATCTATTGAAAAGGTTCTTACTGGCAACCAAATTGGTTTTTCCTCTAAGTCATTGTATATTCAGTCATCGACCATCGTGGAAGAATATTTGGTGTTGGGTCAAGGTGAATGTCCATATTATTCTAACTATTTCTTAAATCAGTACTTAAATTCAATTATTGAAGAACACTTAGGTGATGAAAATGATCTTAAGCATTCTAGCATTCCTATGAAACTGATTAGAGATGTAAATCTGCAATTTGAAGAAGAAACCTTAAACCTTCATCCACAAATCATACCTTATCCACATAAAATATTAGATGGTTTTCATGGAAGTTTTGAATTGTCTATCATACATAAGGCAAATTTATATGATCATATTATGTTGAAGGATTTATCACCAAAACAAAGTGAGATTTTTAAGGAAAGTAAAGAGGAATGTCTTGAGAATACCATTGTTAAATACCATAGCTCAATATATTATTTTGATGTGCTCATTTATTATTCATTTTACTCTTTATATCTTGATATCTTATTAGATTCTGGTGGACATGATACTTTACCCACAATATCTTAGTCTTTTCCATCATAATCAGATCCTTTCGATGTGCCAAAATTTGGTGAAATTAATTCCGAACATAACATTTATGAAGTCATATTTGATGCTCTTTCACTTTCATCACTCGCATGGAAAAAAGACACATTGCAAGATGATTTTACATGATTTATTTTTTTTAAATACAATGCACTCATTCTTATGGAGATCAAATATTCTACATTGCATATTCATTCTTTGTTTAGTTCAAATTCTAATAATTATGCTTCATGTTTTGAAATGGTCCATTTCATCAGAGGAGGTGTTCAAACCAATAATCTAATTGATGTCATGAATCCTCTTAGGATGTGTTCCCCATTGAAAGATCTAGTTCATTGAATTCATAGTTTGCATCCTAATTTTTATCACAGGATATTAGAATGGCTTGAAGATTCGTATCTAAAAACTCTTCAGAATAAAGATAAAGTTGTGCTTTCTTTGTTTCTACCTAAATATCTAGGAAGTAAGCATGACATGATTTTTTTAGATCCTCGATATGAAGAAATTGATGAACATGTGGAGAATTTTCAGAAGGATGGGGCACTTCAGGCTTGGTTGATGATTATGTCAGGTCCCCATAATATTGACAAGTTTTCCAAACATACTTACATTCTTCCATGCCATTATGAACCATATCAAGACAAGATTTCAAAATGGTTGGAGGATTCATACATCAAGAAGTTTCAAAAGAATGGTAAGGTCGTGCTTGCTTTGTTTTTAACTGAATATATAGGAGGTAATCATAACATATTTCTTTTGTATATGCAAATACTACATTCTTTTATTTTGATTTTCGACTTTCTATGCCTTGCAAGATTGAGGATGCTCTTGTGGATGCACTGGAAATGGGATTTTACTTAGCATTTTGATCTATGTAGAAGTTAGAGTAGGTGTAGGAATATATTCATTTCAGGTTTTTCTTGCCTTTTTATTTTTTTTTCCTTTGAATAATGCAGTTATGAAGGCACGTGGCTATGAAAAGAGAACCATTGTCTAAATGTTGTCAGGGAAGTTTTCTTTCAATTCCTTTCTTTTTCCTTTTCGCAATTGTCTTGACTAAATGTTTCTTTTTCGAAACTTGGTAGCTTCATGCAATGATTTCAGATATTATGAAGCATTAATAAAGAGAATAGGGATTTGATATTTAATTCACATTAGTTTTACCCTAACAAACATAACTTACCACTACATGTAATTACACTCATCTTGGTTAAGGATTTTTTTGTGACTTTTAATAATTAGCCTGGTCAAAATGATGTATCATGCATCACTATCTTAAGAAAATAACATCTCTATACGCAAAAATATGAAATTTGTAGTTCTTCCTTCTGATCCTCATTCTCTATGAGAGGTTGTCCTGGTTTTGTTTTTGGTCAAATTATTTTTTTTAAGTTTTCTTTTGTTGTTTTGATTTTTTTTTTTCTTTTATGTACTTCTGATTTTGAATCCCATTAATAAAATTTGATTTGGTTTGCTATGTGTGTTTTGTTTTCTTTGATTGCTTTCAGCGAGTTTTCTTCTTGTCTTTTTTTTTGAATCAATATATTTCTTATCAAAGAGAGATTGTTGAAGGAAGCATTCATTTTAAGACTTGTGTTTTTCAAGAAATTTGAAATAGTTCAAAGAGATCATGATATTAAGATATAACTCAGAAAATTGATTTTTAAGTCAATTGTCACTTTCATTTTGTCCTAAATTTTTCTTTGCAGGAGTATTACACCAGAGATGTGGTTTAAATATTTGAGAATTACGATGATCTTTAAACTTTTTACGTCGTCCATATTATTAAGGAATCACTTTTAAGTTCTTCCCCATTCTCTATATGATTTCTTAAATGAAATCTAAAATCTCTAAACCATGATAAAACTTCCAGTTTTGAAAGCAAATAAATAAAGTATTCACCTGTATTGCAATTAACCTCCAGTGTCACCCCGCTCTCTTTGTCATCAATATATCTATATTTGTATTATTATATAAAAGTGGCATAAGAGGGTTGAAAGCACTTAAGTGTGGGAAGTGTGTGTAAACCCGTCAGGGTACTCGATAGGCTCGCTGGCAGTGGGTAAATGCACACATGATACCAAGACAACTTTGTCACAGTACTGAACATGCTTGTTGCCAGCGAAGCAATGTTGGTTCGAGAGGTAGTAGGTATATGCTTTTAAATTAAATTTTATGGAAGTATATAAAATGTGGATACAACTATTGGATGGGATTAAAGCATTTGAGTGGGTTAAATGACATCCCTATCAAGGCTATGGATGCCTGCTAGTAGTAGTGGCTCTGTCAAGGGTATTGAAGTCATTTTATAAACATAATGACTCTTTTATTAAGACATTATTTTAGGTTATAATCCCCTGCAAAGAAAATTCTATTGTCTGGTTATAACATTGAGCTTATCCTAATACTATATGGTCTCAAAGTAAATTTATTTCAGGGAGTTTAATCCTTTTTCAACTCTTATTATTTTTTTCCTGAGATGAAATATTACCAAATCAGAAAGAAATGATTCTCCCAGTGAGTCACCATTTGTTGGGCCCCAACAACACCCTTCTTCATTTTTAATCAAAATTTAGGGACCCTCGAAATTTTACTTCGACTCTTCAGGTTTTTTTTTCCCTTTGACTTGACTGGATTAGTATTGGTTTGTTTTATTTCAAGGTTGGTTTGAGTTTAAATTATTTTCTTTTGTTTGGTTTGAATTTCATGAAATTCAAATGCCATTTAGTTTTTCTTTCTACAAAGTTTTGATGTTGATGGATGAGTGTAATGTCCCCCACCTCTTAGAGAGGTGATGAGGAGACCCAGTGGCCTGGGCACCCCCACTAGGTCATAGTCTCACACTGAAGGGGGGAAAGTCAAGAAGTTAAAAGTTATATTTTTAAGTTG
>JZKD02S2329947.1:164019-193378 GCA_000966675.3 Picea glauca
CAAAATCATTTGCTAGGTTTAATTAATTAAATACTTTTTTGCATCTCATTTCAAAATAAAAATAAAAATAAAAAAATAATTATCTATCATTTGTTTGATTTTGTGAAAACCCAAACTTAATATTTTTTTCCTCTCCATCAGCTTGAAGCTTCTAGAATTTTAAGATCATATTTGAAAGGAAAATATAAACAATATATGTTTAGAACTTATAGTTAATTTAAATTCATTTTAATTTTATTTTTCTAGATTTTGTTTTATTCACAATTTTTAGGTTATTGATTTGGTTTATCTTTGTCTCACAGGTTTCTATTATCATTTATTTGGTACGGATATGATCATGGATTGATTTTATTATCTAAATAAGTTCAGGATAATTGATCTAGAAATAATATTGGATTGTTGCAAATAATTTATGAGAAACAACAGATAATATTTGGAAATGAGTTCAAGCACATACAAAATATTTTACGAGACTGATTGCATCCAAACCGTAAGGAATATGAAGAAACAATTGAAAACCCATCTGCGTAAAGTACCCATTTAACTTACATACATGATTTTTCCCAACCAAATGCACCATTTGAGAGATAGTGTTTTCTATTTATGAGGAAAATTTCAGGTCGTGAAAATTATTATTGATGCCTACACTGTTCATTCATGGCATAAATATATGAGAAAGTTCAGATCCCTAGGGGGGCAAGAAATTGAGAGGAGGATGTTTATCCTTTATTTTTTTAGTATATTGTTTGTTTTGTAACCATTTTTCTTTTCAAATGGATTAATGGATGGTTCGAAATTTTGGAGAATGGATGAGTACTTTCGAAGAAGAATATGAAATTCTAGATTGCTTAATGGCTTCTCTCCTGAGTAAAATGGTTTTGTTTTCATTATAATATCTTCATATTCTTTGAGTAATTGATTATTCATTGATTTAAATTAGATTTAGTCTGTTTTATCAAAACATGGTTAATTTTTATCATTTATGTATTAATTTTTTCAATCTTTAAGAGTCCATTATTCCAATTATCTTGATCTTGGTGATTGTATTATTTTGATACAAATCTTGTATTATATTGAGTTTATTCATGTAATTGAGATTTGTAAAGATATAATTGTTCAATTGAGATTTTTCTTATTGGCGATTAATCTATTATATATTCACTAAGGATCATGATTCGACAGTTGTTCTTTGTGCATTTTAAATAAGATTTAAATTGTCAGTCAAAATGATTTTTATACTGACACTGTCAAAATCTTAGAATTATACAACCTTCTACTATATATTTCTCTTAACAAAGAGGTTGTTGGAGTAGCATTATACAGGACAACCAAAATTTCTCTTCAAATACTGTCCATTTACTCATCTGTGCAATTCTTCCTGGACCATATGATGGACATATTGGTGCATCCCCCCTATCCTTCCTCGGGGCTACATGACCTCCCAGTCAGGATCTCTAAATTCCAGAGCCGGAGTGGCTCTCCTGGTTCTGAACTGGAACCTCTAAAACTTAGTCCATGGACTCTTATTTGTATTTTACCTGCAGAAGCTATTTTTAGCACATGACCACAAACTTTACCACAGAGCGCTTCAAGATTATCCAATTTACAAGAGTTGAAACCATGTAGACCAGGATCTACAATCCATATATCCCTTCGATCAACGATGATGATCAATTTGGAGTTTTTTGTTTCATGACTTCACCCCTCTTGAAGTCTTTTCATTCCTCCAAGTCATAAAATCTGAAACACTTCCCTATTGTGGATAGATGGCTCTAAGCCTCCAAGATCCGAAGGCTTGAATGCTTTTAGGATTTCGTAGGTCAAGAGTCTCGACTCTTACCTTTTGTATCCTCGGTCACCGAAATCTAAAATACACACACGCAGTGGATCAACGGTTCTAAATATTCAAAGGTCTGATGGTCTAGATCCTTTCGAGGTTTCACGAGTCAAGAGTCCCTACTCTCACCCCTTGTACTCCAGGTAGCCAAAAATTAGAAATTGGATCAACAACCAAATCTATTGGGGTCTGACGGCTACTATTCCCCCTTAGGGTCGAGCGTTGAAAGGCCTCCCCATTAACCTACTCGCAACTCCTCTCGATCCAACAACTCATGGGATTTCATGTCCCTCCTTGAAAGCTATCCACCATCCATTCAGTTCCTCTTGGGTCTTTCCTCCTGGGCATATGGAACATTGAAATTTGCATGCCTATCTCAACTTATATGATCTGATGCAGGAGCATCTCAAGCTAGCCAGCATGGGAGAAAAGGACAGTTGGACAAGAGCCAACACAAATTTTGAAATTACCTTGAGATTGATGCACCATCTTAAATAAGATAATTAAGAAGGAGCACACTTGTATAATGTAAATGGACCTTGAGCGATTTGCTCTCATCCTTAGTAGGTAGAAGGCAATTATGGTAGTTAATGTAAGTAGATAGAATTGAATGTGTAGATTTGACAGTTTTAGAGCGCAAGAGGGAGACGGGATATAGACAACCTGATTGTGTATTGTAACAGGATTAAAAAGAACATAGAGGAGAAATAGAGAGTTGTGTAGCAAACTCCATGTATAGAAGTTTTTAATTAATACAAAGAAAGTTGTGATTTAGACTCATGGTGTTCATATATTCTCTGTGTATGCATCTTTGAATGTTATGCTCATGAATGTTTTACTCTTTCTGTGATGCAATTGCTTTTATGCTATGTATGAATGATTTCTTGTTGAATGTCTGAAATATAAGAGGAAAGGGTAATGGAATGAGTTTCAATTGTTTCTCTATCTGAGCAAGAGTTCCTACAAGGAGTGCAGTTGAAATGTCCGCAAGGAGTGTGTTGACAAAAGGTTCAGACATTTGTCTCTGAAAGCTTAGGAGAGGAATCTTTTGTTCTCATGTCCACAGAAGTGTAGTCAGGCACAAGATCTGTGCAAGGAGTGCGCATGCTAAGTAAAGTCTGAGAGTTTCAAATCTGAGTGAAGCATTGAAGGAATGTTGTTGCAGGTGTGTGTAGAGTCAAAGGACTTCAACACTTAGGAAGTTCTTACAAGTCTTCCGCAAGGAGTGCGTGAAAGGGTTTTTCCAAGAAGACGTAGATTCATGAAATGTTCAAAAGGATTCGAAGCCTTCGAAATGGCCAAAGGAAAGCGTAGCAACGTCAGAATGCAGGAGGACGAGCTCTCAAGGGAAGAGACGGATGGTCAAAAATCTCGGTGGAGAATCTGCGAAGTCCCGTGAGTCATCAAATCTCACAGAGAAGCAGGGGAGTTATGGCGAAAGCATCGAAAGTTTCTAAGCTCAGGAGGAGTAGGACCGTAGACCCAAGCCATAAGGGTCATTGGATTTACATGTTGATGCTTGTATTGAGTTTTTGTGGGTGGAAGTCATGTAAAACTTGCAACGGGAATCACAATATCCCGAACCGCGAAATCCTGAAGGTCAAGAGAACGACGTGGGGCCATAGGAGTCAACGAGGCAGACAGGTGGCACACTACTTAGAAGTTTTGTGGAGTGAAGTTCCGAAAATATTGCAATTGGATTCGCGATGTTGCGAAGTCCGAAGTCCTGATGAAGTGAAGTGGCGTTGAAAGGTCAAAGCTCGTGAGTGTATTGGAGTTTCGACAAATCGAGTTTCGGGAATCACGAGGATCTCGTGAGATTTTGGTGTGGGTGAATATTTCACGATAGGGAAATAGAAGAGCCCTTTAGAGTTCTTTGGGCTAGTGGTAAAGGAAAGATCCTGTGTTAATGTGGACCTTCCAACCTGCGAGTTGTGGAGGGAGTGTGCGTTTACGTTCATCATTTGGTATCAGAGCACATAAAGGTTATTTTCTTTCTGTAGCAGAGAGAAAGAGAATTCACCATGCCTCCAAGGAGAAGGGACAGGCAAACACTCGATCCACCATAGGAGAGGGAAATGTCGAGAAGAAGGGGCAGGCAGATCACAGATCCAACTATGGAGAGAGAGATGCGTGATCTATGAGCCAGACTCGAAGACATGGAGACAACACCAAGAAACACAGTCAGTGCTGGGGATATTAGTGATTCTGTAAGTATGATTGAGGCTGATCCTGAAGAAGAAGTTGCGGCTGAAGATGCAACAAATGAACATTTGATCAGAGCTATTGCAAGAATGTGTGCAAGAGAGAAAATGGACATTCCAGTTTATGAAGGAAACTTGGATGCAGAAGAGATTCTAGACTAGATTAGAGCTCTAGACACATACTTTGACTATGAAGATGTCGAAGAGGACAAGAAATTCAAGCATGCTATCACTAGATTGAAGGGACATGCAACATTGTGGTGGGATGAACTACAAGCTAACAGATGCTTCAAAGGCAAGTAGAAGATCAAAAGCTGGGATAGAATGATCACGAAGCTGAAGGTGAAATTCATCCCCAGAGATTATCAGATTACTTTGTTTAGGAGAATGCAGAACCTGAGACAGAAACTAATGACAGTGAAAGAATACACTGAAGAATTCTATAAGATGAACATCAAGGTAGGTCATCAAGAGAGCGATGATGAAAAAGTTGCTAGATATATGAATGGCCTGAGATATGATATCCAAGATGAGATGAGCATGGTAACCATCTGAACGGTGGAAGATGCTTATCAGATGGCTCTGAAAGTGGAAGAGAAGTTGAGCCAAAAGCAGGGCCAGAGAGGCCGAGGAAAAAGTCAACCCAGAGGCAAATCAGTTGCCCAGGATGAATATCAAAATCCCAAGGAGGACTGGAAGAAACCTCAGACTCGAAATGAGAGAGGTGGAACCTCACAGTGAAGGAAATATGCTGAACAGAGAGGGCAACATACTGAGCAGAGAGGAGATTATGCTGATAATAATACTTTTCCTCGTACTAGAGGTAGAGGAAGAGGAAGAGGTGGAGTAATAACATGCTTTACATGTGGAAATAATGAGCACAAGTCTTACGACTGTCAAGACAAAAAGAAGGAGAGTGGAGAAGCTCACATCACTGAAGCACAGAGGTGAGATGTTGAGGCAGAAGACACTGAAGGTGGAAGATTTTTGATGATGCGAAAATCTCTTTTGACACTAGAGAAGGAGGTGGAGAGTTCAGTCGAAAGAACCAGAATTTTCCGGACTACTTGCAAGACCAAGGACCAGGTATGCAAGGTCATTGTGGACAGTGGTAGCATGGATAATCTCATTTCTACAGAGATGGTAGAAAATTTGGAGCTGGAGACGATTGATCATCCAAGCCCATACATAATTTCATGGCTACAAAAAGGACATCAGGTGACTATCACTAAATAGTGTTTAGTTGAATTTAAGATAGGAGGATATAATGATAAGATAGTCTGTGATGTTATTCCTATGGATGTTTGTCATCTATTGTTGGGTAGGCCATGGAAATATGACAGGAATGTGATTCATGATGGGAGAATGAACACATATACCTTGGAGAAGAATGGGAGGTCTCACATGTTTCTTCCAATCAAAGATAAGGAGGTGAAAACGGAAGTAAGCAACATTGTACTTCTCATGAGTGGAAATGAAATTCTAACAGAGGTCAAGAAGAAGGAGGATCCATAGTTCATTGTGGTCAGGAAACCGAAGATTTTTTTTACCAGCATAAGGGTGGATGATTTACCAGAAGAAATTTAGGAACTGCTGGAAGAGTTCGCTGATATAGTAGTGGACGAGTTACCTCGCTCGTTGCCACCGATCAAAAGTGTGAGTCACCATATTGATCTCATACCAGGAGCTAGTTTTCCAAATAAGGTCACGTATAGATTGATGCCGCAAGAGAATGAAGAGGTCAAAAGACAAGTCCAGGAGTTGTTGGACAAAGGTTTAGTCAGAGAAAGCTTGAGTCCATGTGATGTTCCGAAAATACTCAGTCCGAAGAAAGATGGAGGCTAGAGGATGTGTACTGACTCGAGGGAGATTAATAAGATAACCATTAGGTATAGATTTCCATTACCAAGGATGGATGATTTGATGGATTTCTTGAGTGGAGAAAAGTATTTTTCAAAGATTGATTTGAAAAGTGGTTATCACCAGATTCGTATGAGAGAAGGTGACGAGTGGAAAACAACCTTCAAGACTAACGAAGGGTTGTATGAATGGATTGTTATGCCATTCATCTTAACAAATGCAACAAGTACCTTCATGAGGTTGATGAATGAAGTCCTGAAGGAGTTCATCGGAAAATTTGTTATCGTATATTTGGATGACATGTTGGTTTTCAGTAAAACAGTGGCAGAGCATCTGAAGCATTTGGCTACAGTGATGCAGAGGTTACAGCAGGAGAAGATGTTGATAAACATGAAGAAGTCCTCATTCATGAAGACATAAATCATTTACTTGAGATTTTTTATTTCGGCAGGTGAGTTGAGGATGGATCCAGATAAGGTGGAGGTAATCAAGAATTGGCCATCACCGAAGAATATATTTGAGGTGAGAAGTTTTCACGGATTAGCTAGTTTCTACTGGAAGTTCATTAGGAATTTTATTGGAATTAGTGCATCGATGATGGACATAGTGAAGAAAAGACACAAGTATTTTCATTGGATAGAAGAGGCTAAGAAAAGTTTTAATCTTTTGAAGAGGAAGATCTCGGAACCACCAGTTTTGGTGTTGCCGGATTTCTGAAAGACATTTCAGGTGAAATGAAATGCAAGTGGATTCGCAATCGGGGCAGTCTTGAGTCAGGAAGACAAGCCAATAGCATAATTGAGCGAGAAGCTGAATGAAGAGAAAGTGAAATACTCCACTTATGATAAGGAGTTTTATGCTATTATCCAGGCATTGAAGAAATGGAGACATTACTTGATCCCGAAAGAATTTGTCTTATACAGTGACAATCATGCATTGCAGTTTGTGACTCAATAGGAAAATTTGAATCAAAGACATGTCAAATGGGTTGAGTATATGTAGAATTTAACTTTTGTGATTAAACAGATTTCTGGTACTGCTAACAAAGTTGTTGATGCTTTGAGCAGGAAGTGTTTTCTATTGAAGGAGTTCAAAGTCAAAACATTGGGTTTTGATGATCTCAGGGACATGTACGCAGATGATCAGGATTTTAAAGAGGTGTACGAAGAAACTGAGAATCAAATTCTTAGGGATAGAAGCAAATGGACATAATACATGATCCAAGAAGGATTACTGTTTAATTTTAATCAACTGTGTATTCCGAAATGCTCCATGAGGGAGAATCTGCTGAAGGAGAAACACAGTGGAGGATTGGCAGGACACTTTGGTCATGACAAGACGTTCACGAAGCTGAATGAGTTATATTTTTGGCCGGGAATGTGAGAAGATGTCAAGAGATTCGTGGACAGATGTAGAATTTGCCGGCATTCGAAGGGAAGGAAATAGAATGCAGGGTTTTATCAACCATTTCCCATACCAAAGAGGCCATGGGATGCAATCGGCATTGATTTCATATTGGGGTTGCCAAGAACACAAAGAGGTTCTGATTTAATCTTTGTGGTGGTAGATAGATTTTCCAAGATGGCACACTTCATTCCATGTTAGAAGACCAGTGACGCAACTAACATTGCGAATCTGTTTTTCAAAGAAGTCATTTGACTTCATGGTTTTCCAAGGAGTATAGTTTCAGATCGAGATACAAATTTCATAGGGCACTTTTGGAGGACCTTATGGAATATGCTGGGAACTAACTTGTCTTTTAGTTCGTCTTATCATCCTCAGATGGATGGACAGACATAAGTGGTGAACAGAAGTCTAGGAGACATGCTGAGAAGCCTGGTGACAAAACACCATAGCCAGTGGGACAACATATTACCACAGGCAGAGTTTACTTATAATGACTCGGTTAACAGGAGCACAGGGCAGAGTCCATTTCAGATTGTCTATGGCATGCAGCCAATGGGAATTTTTGAACTGAGATATTCAGAACAGTCTACGACTAGGAGCGCTAGTGCAGAATATTTCAGAGAGGTGATGAAAGAACTTCAAAGCTAGGTGAAGGAGCGACTACAGAATTCAAGCCAGGAATATAAGCACAGAGCATACCAACATAGGAGACAAATTCAGTTTGAGGTTGGTGACTTGATTTTGGCACATTTGAGGAAAGAAAGGTTCCCGAGAGGAACATATAATAAACTGAAGATGAAGAAAATCGAACCATGTAGGGTCTTAAATAAATTTGGGGTGAATTCTTACAAGATTGAATTACCCGATGGGATCGGAATTTCTCCGATATTCAATATCTATGATTTGTACCCATATAAAGAAGAGGAAACAGGAATAGGAATTGAGAAACCAGTGATCTAGTGGAAAAAGCAGATGCCAGTTGCAACTAAGTTGCAGATGGAGCGCATACTGGATAAAAGAGTAAGCAAGAAGACCAGGAGAAAAGAATACTTTGAATATTTGGTCAAATGGAAGGGCCACCCAGTTGAAGATGCCAGCTGGGAGAATGAAGCAGAGATCTAGAAGCATAGGAAAACTATGCGCGAGCTCATGGAAATGAGACCATGAAATTTTTTCGAGCCAGGGAGTATGATGCAGGAGCATCTCAAGCTAGCCAATGTGGGAGAAAAGGACAATTGGACAAGCGCCAGTGAAAATTTTGAAATGACCTTGAAGTTGATGCACCATCTTAAATAAGATAATTAATAAGGAGTGCACTTGTATAATGTAAATGGACCTTGAGCGATTTTCTCTCGTCCTTAATAGGTAGAAGGAAATTGTGGTAGTTAATGTAAGTAGATAGAATTGAATGTGTAGATTTGACAGTTTTAGAGAACAAGAGAGAAACATGATATAGACACCCTCATTGTGTATTGTAATAGGATTGAGAATAGCATAGAGGAGAAATAAAGAGCTGTGTAGTAGACTCCATGTATAGAAGTTCTGAATTAATACAAAGAAAGATGTGGTTCAGACTCATGGTGTTCATATATTCTCTGTGTATGCATCTTTGAATGTTATGCTCATGAATGTTTTACTCTTTCTTTCATGCAATTGCTTTTATGCTATATATGAATGATTTCTTGTTGAATGTCTGAAATCTGAGAGGAAAGGGTAATGGAATGAGTTTCAATTGTTTCTCTATCTGAGCAAGAGTTCTTGCAAGGAGTGCAGTTGAAGTGTCCGCAAGGAGTGCGTTGACAAAAGGTTCAGAAATTTGTCTCTAAAAGATTAGGAGAGGAAGATTTTTTTCTTGTGTCCATAGAAGTGAAGTCAGGCACAAGAGATGTGTAAGGAGTGCACAGGCCGAGTAAAGTCTCAAAGTTTCGAATCTGAGTGAAGCATTGAAGGACTGCTGCTGTAGGTGTGTGTAGAGTCAAAGGACTTCAACACTTACGAAGTGCTTACAAGTCTACCGCAAGGAGTGCGTGCAAGGGTTTTTCTAAGAAGACACAGAGTCGTGGAATGTTCAAAAGGATTCGAAGCCTTTGAAGTGGCCGAAGGAAAACGTAGCAATGTTGGACCGCAAGAGGACGATCTCTTAGGGGAAGAAACAGATGGTCAGAATTCTTGGTGGAGAATCCGCGAAGTCCCATGAGTCGTCAGATCTCACAGAGAAGCAAGAGAGTTATGAAAAAAGTGTCAAAAGGTTCTAAGCTCAGGAGGAGTAGGATCGTAGACCCAAACCATAAGGGCCATTGGATTTACACGTTGATGCTTGTATCGGGTTTTCATGGGTGGAAGTCCCATAAACCTTGCAACGGGAATCGCGATATCCCAATCTGTGAAATCCTGAAGACCAAGAGAACGACATGGGACCACATGAGTCAGTGAGGCAGACAAGTGGCACACTACTTCAAAGTTTCGTAGAGTGAAGTTCTGAAAATACTGCAATTGGATTCGCGATATTGTGAAGTCTGAAGTCTCGATGAAGTGAACTGGCATTGAAAGGTCAAAGCTTGTGAGTGTATTGGAGTTTCAGAAAATCATGTTTCAAGAATCGCGGGTATCCTGTGAGAGTTTGTTGTGGGTGCAGATTTCCCGCTAGGGAAATAGAAGAGCCATTTAGAGTTCTTCGGGCCAGTGGTAAAGGAAAGATCATGTGTTAACATGGACCTTCCGACCTACGGGTTGTGGAGGGAGTGTGCATTGACGTTCATCACGACCACTGACCCTTCACCACAATATGATGGTCAAAAATTCACCCCCTCCTGATATTTTTAATCTTTCAGACTTAGAATAATTTTCTAAGTCCCCGAAGGTTCCGGCCTTCGCTTGTCTTGGGAAATGGATACTTGGATCTCGACAACACTTTCTCAGAGTGTTATTCCTCCTAAGCTTCGTCTAGTGCAGACTTCAAGTTCCCATGGACTCCTTAGGTCTAAGGGATCTCGATAACTCAGATCCAAGGGATTTATCACAGATAAATTCCCCCTCCTCCAACCTCCTTACATTCCTCTCTGGCTCGATGCACACATTGCAGAGCTTTAAATGAAGAGAAAAAATTGAAACTGAAAAACTAACATTCATAGTTTCCTACTCTTCCACAAAGATTCATGCACTTGCTCATAAGAACAAAAATATCAGGAAATTGCAAACACCGATCATACAACGTGTATTTGGTTCAATCTTCCTTCTGTTATATTCATAAGTGTCGAAAATGGATTTAAAATACATTCAAATTACAGTAACTCAAAAACTAAGATCTCTTGTTAATTCACAGTTCTCTCTTACAACTAATTTCTCTCTGTATTTCAGCTAACCCCATCTGGGCATACAAACTTCTACTTAACTCAAAACAATTTCTAGGGTTTCCCCTGGCTACTTTCCTAGTCTAAAATTCATCCTATGCTATCTTAGTCCATTCTCACTCCGGATCTGTAGTGGAAACTATGGCTCCACTTGCAATTTTCAAAATGTGCCTCAAAGGGTAAAATTCGGCACTAGCTCAAGCATGCCTCGAAAGGTAAATTTCGGCGTTGAATTAAGGCCGATTTCAAAATTGGCTGCAGCTACTAACGTTGAAGTTCTGGAATAAATCCCATGTGCTGAGTGGTCCTACCTCTGCGTGCTTGCCAACGATGCTCTTGCATCATACTCCCCTTGACAAAAATTAATGGACTCCTATCCATGAGCTCCTCTACTGATTTTCCCTGCTTCTGGATAGCAACTTCATTTTCTGAACTGGAATATTCTATTGGGTTCCCCTTCCACTTGACCAGATACTCAAAATAGGTCTTCCTCCTAGTCTTGTTGCCAATTCTCTGATCAACAATTTTCTCCGTCTATGGATTTTTTGCTGTGGGCATTTTCTTTTTCTACTGGATCTTCACTTGGTCTTCTGATTCCTCTGTTTCATCTTTCCTGTAAGGATACAGGTCTAAGACATTGAATATGGGCTATATTTCCACATCATCTAGCAGCTCGATCTCGTATGCATTTGCAACAAACTTTCTCAAGATCTTACAGGGTCATCTCTTCTTCATTTTTAACTTGTTATACGTTCCCCTAGGGAAACTTTCCTTCATGATATGTACCAAAACCTAATATCCTACTTCAAATTGAAGTTCCCTATAATGTTAATCAGCTATGTGTTTGTATTTCTGGTTATAATTCTGCAAATGTTCTATGATATGGCTATGAAGCTTCTCCATTTCCGTAGCTACTCCAATGCTCCTGATCTCACCATGTTCCAAGTCTCTCAACTCAGATACTCCCCTGGGTTGCATTCCATATAGTATTTGGAATGGAATCCTTCCAGTGCTCCTATTTGGTGAGTCATTGTATGCAAACTCTGCTTTTGGCAGAATCTGATCCCACTGACTATGATGCTCAATGACTAAACTCCTCAACAAATTTCCCAAAATTCTGTTCACCACCTCATTCTATCCATTTGTGTGAGGGTGGTAACCTAAGATAAAGGAAAAAAAAAATCCCCATCTTCTTCCACAACGTCCTCCAAAAGTGACCAACAAATTTCATGTCTTTGTCCGAGACAATGCTTCTGGGTAGGCTGTGAAGTCTCACAACTTCTTTGAAAAACAGATTTGCAACATGTGTTGCATCATTGGTCATCTGGCATGGGATGGAATGTGCCTTCTTGGAAAACCTATCCACTACCAAAAATATGGAATCAAATCCCCTTTTTGTTCTTTGCAATCCCAATACAAAATCCATGCTTATTGCATCCCAAGGCCTCTCTGGTATTGGCAATGGTTGATACAACCCAATGTTCTGTCTTTTATCCTTTGCATGTTGGTAGATTCTACATCTGTTCACAAAATTTACCACCTTTGTTCTCATACCTATCCAGTAGTATGAGTTTCTCAACTGTGCAAATGTTTTATCATGCCTGAAATGTCTAACCAATCCTCCACTGTTCTTTTCCTTCAAAAGATTATCCCTTATTGAGCATTTTTGTATGCACAACTGATTTCCTCTAAACAACGATCCTTCCTGAATCATGTACCCTGTCCAATGACTTCTATCTCTCAACATAGGATTAGCACATGCTTCATATGCCTCCTTAAAATCTGCATCATCATGATACATGTCCTTAAGGTGTTCAAACTCCAAGGTCTTCACCTAGAATTCCTACATGATCAAACATCTCCTGCTAAACCATCAACAACCTTGCTAACATTCCCAACAATATGTTTTATGACAAAAGTAAAATTTTGCATAAATTCAACCCATTTTGCATGCCTCTGATTTAGTTTTTCTTGTCTGGTTATGAATTGTAAAGCTTGGTTATCGCTATACAAGACAAACTCTTGTGGGACAAGATAATGCCTCCATTTCTTCAATACTTGAATTATGTCATAGAACTCCTTGTCATATGTGGAGTATTTCTTCTTAGTATCATTCAGCTTCTCACTAAAATAGGCAACATGTCTGTTATCTTGAATCAAAACTAAATCTATTGTAACTCCACTTGCATCACATCTTACCTAAAATGTCTTCTCAAAATTCAGCAAGATCAAAATTGGTCATTCTGTTATCTTCTCCTTCATTATATTGAAGCTCCTTTCAACCTCTGTCCATTTAAAGGACTTGTGCTTCTTCTTCATTATATCCATCATTGGCGCACAAATTCCACTGAAGTCTCTAATGAACTTCCTATAGAAGATCACCAATCCATGGAAGCTCCTTACCTCAAACATGCTTCTTGGTGATGACCATTCTATTATTGCTTTCACATTCTCTGGATCCATATTCAGTTCATTCGAAGAGATCATGAAAACCAAATAAATGAGTTTTGTCTTCATAAAAGATGAATTCTTCAAATTTATCAATAACTTCTCCTGGTGTAGCCTCCTCATTACTAGCGTTAGGTGCCTCAAATTCTCCTCTTTAGTCCTTCTAAAGATCAGTATGTCATCCAGATATACAACCACAAACTTGCCAATGAAATATTTCATAATTTCATTCATCAGCCTCATAAAAGTACTTGGGGCATTTGTTAATTCAAATGGCACAACCAACCACTCATATAGAGATTCATTTGTCTTAAAGGTTTTTTTCCATTCATCACCTTCTCCGATCCTGATTTGGTGATATCCACTTTTCAGATCTATCTTAAAAAATACATTTTCTCCACTTAATTAATCCATTAAATCATCCATTCTTGGTAAAGGAAATATGTACCTGATGGTGATCTTGTTGATGCCTCTCAAGTCTGTGCACATTCTCCATCCTCCATCTTTCTTTGGGCTCAACACAGTTGGTATTATGCATGGGATCAAACTTTCTCTGACCAAACCTTTGTTTAGCAATTCTTGGACTTGGTTCTTCACCTCCTCGTTCTCTCAAGGTGTTAATCTGTACACTACTTTGTTCGAAAAACTTGTTCTTGGTATCAAGTCGATATGATGACTGATACTCCTAATGGGAGGCAATGAGTTTGGTAGGTCATCCACCACTATATCAACAAAATTATCTAGAAGCTCCTGAACTTATTTAGGAAAATCATCCATTGATGTACTCGTAAGGATGACTCTACGCTTCCTCACCATAGTGAAATGCATCTCTTGTTCTTCCTTGACTTCTTTTAGGAGTTCCTTCCCACTCATGAGAAGTATTCTTGTCTTAGCTTCCTCTTTTGCTCTCTTCTCCTCCATTGGTAGCAACATATGCATCCTACCATTCTTCTCTAATGTATATGTGTTTTTCCTCCCATCATGAATGAAGTTTCTATCAAACTGCCATGGTCTTCCCAACAGAATATGGCATACATCCATGGGAGTTACATCACAAAGGATTTCATCTTTATAACCTCCTATCTTAATTTCAACCAAGCATTGTTTAGTAATCACTACCTAGTGTCGTTTCTGCAACCAAGAGACTTTGTATGTCTTTGGGTGTGAAGTTGTCTTCAACTTCAATTTATCCACCATCTCTATGGATACTATGTTGTTAGTGCTCCCACTGTCAATAACCACCTTGCATACTTTTTCCTTAGTCTTGCAAGTTGTCTTGAAGAGACTGTTTCTCTGCACTGGCTCTTCGATTGTTGCCTACAGTTTTAAGAGAAATTTTCTTAGCATCAAGGATGCTCCATCATCTACTCCTTTTGCTTCAACATCTATTCGTTGTGCTTCTAAGTTATGATCTTCTCCTCCTTATTTATTCTTCTTGGGACATTCCCAAGACATGTGCCTTGTCTTTCCACAGGCATAGCACCATATTCCTCCTTTGCCTCTTCCTCTAGAAGAGTTCCTTCCACCATCTTTCCTTTCTTGTGAACTTTCTCCTCATTCTGAATGATTGTGTGGTTTCCTAGCCTCATCCTTAGACTGATCTATTCTTTCATAGTTAAACACCTTTCTCTTTCTTGGGACTGAGCTTTTACCTCTTCCTCACTGACTTTGTTTTCTGGTCATCTTCTCCTCTACCTTCAACGCAAAATGATAAGCATCCTCCACGGTTCTAAATGACATCATGCTGAGCTCGTCCTAGATCTCATATCTCAATCCATTTATATATATGGCAACTTTCTATTAATCTCTCTCCCTTTGTCTAATTCTGATGCAGAACTGATAGAACTCCTCGGTGTACTCCTTAACTGTCATCCCTTTCTGTCTCAGGTTCTGTAACTTCCTGAACATATTGATCTGATATTATTTGGGTATGAAATTATCCTTCAACTTGGCTACCATCATGTCCCGATTATTTATCCTCTTCTTGCCTTTACTTCTCCTCTCACCCTGCAGTTCATCCCACCAAAGTGTTGCATTCCCTTTTATCCTGGTGACTTCCTACTTCACCTTCTTCTCCTCATTAAAATCTTCATAATCGAAGTGTCTATCCATGGATATTATCTAATCCAACATTTCTTCAACATCTTGGTTTCCCTCATACATGGGAACCTCTATCTTAGCTCTACCTCCCAGTCTGGAACTGCTTTCAACAAATGTTCCTCTACAATGTCTTCTCCTGCAACTTCTTCAACTTCAACATATTCACTTTCTTATTCACTGACGTATCTAGTGTTAGGTTCTCTTCTCTATGCTACTTCCATTGTTTCCAATCTGGCGTGAATTTCTTGCATCTCCCTCTCTACAACACGGTTGGCTAAAGGTGCCTCTCGTCTCCTCGGTGACATTGTTTTGAATGCTTGTCACACATAGAGTACAACTCTGAGTTCTCTGTCTCTTCCTCTTTCTCTTTTTCCCGAAGTCTACAGATTAAAAATAATCAACTATGATACCACCTGATGCATTCCCCCTATACCTCCTTGGGGCTGCATGACCTCCTGGTCAGGATCTCCAAATTCCGTAGCTAGAGCGACTCTCCTGGTTCTGAACTGGAACCTCTAACACTTATTCCACAGACTCTTGTTTATATTTTACCCATGCAAGATAGTTTTAGGCACGACCTCCACTCCACATGACCATATGCACGTGACCACCAACTTTACCATAGAGCACTTTAGGCTTCTCCAAGTTATGAGAGCCAAAACTGTGAAGACTGATGTCTACAGTCCATATCTCCCTTCGATCAATGACGATGATCAATTCAACATTTCGCATTTCATGACTTTGCCCCTCACGATGTCTACTCTTTCCTCCAAGTCACAAAAACCAAAACACTTCCCTATTGTGGATCGACAACTCTAAGCCTCCAAGATCCGACGGCCTGAATCCTTTCAGGATTTCATAGGTCAAGAGTCCCAACTCTTACCTTTTGTATCCTCGGTCACTGAAATCCTAAATACCCCCACGTCGTGGATCAATGGTTATAAACCATTGAAGATTCGACGGCCTGAATCCTTTCAGGGTTTCGCAGGTCAAGAGTCCCTTCTCTCACCCCTTATACTTCTGGTAGCCAAAAACCTAAAATGGGATCAACAATCGAAATCTATTAGGGTACGACGACTACTATTACCCATGAGGGTTGAGCATTGAAATGTGTCCCCACTAACCTACTCGCAACTCTTCTCGATCCAACAACTCATGGGATTTCATGTCCCTCCCCGAAAGCTCTCCACCGTTCATTCAATTCCTCATGGGTCTTTCCTCCTGGACATACGCAACATTGAAATTTTCATGTCTATCTCACTTCAGATGACCACTGACCCTTCACCACAATATGATGGTCAACAGTGCTCCCCCTCCTGAGATTTTTAATCTTTTAGACTTAGAATAATTTTCTAAGTCCCTGAAGGTTCTGGCCTTCGCTTGTCCTGGGAAATGGATTCCTGGATCTCGAAAACACTTTCCCAGAGTGTTATTCCTCATGAGATTCGTTTGGTGCAGACTTCGATTTCTCGTGCACTCCTTGCATATAAGGCATCTCGATAACTCAAATCCAAGGGATTTCTCAAAGAGAAATTCCCCCTCCTCCAACCTCCTTGCATTCCCTTATAGCTCTATGCACACCTTGCAGAGCTTTAAATGAAGAGAAACAATTGAAACTGAAAAACTAACATTCACAGTTTCCTACTCTCCCACAGAGATTCATTCACTCTCTCATAAGAACAGAAATATCAAGAAATTTCAAACACCGATCATACAATGTGTATTTAGTTCAATTTTCCTTCTGTTATATTCACAAGTGTCGAAAATGGCTACAAAATACATTCAAATTATAGTAACTCAAAAATTGAGATCTCCTGCTAACTCGCATTCCTCTCTTACAACTAATTTCTCTATGTATTGCAGCTAACCCCATCTAGGTGTAGCAACTTCCACTTAACTCAAAAATATTTCTAGGGTTTCCCCTGGCTACTTGCCTACTCTAAAACTCATCCTTTTCTATATTAGTCCAGTCACACTCTGGAGTCGTAGTGCAAACTCCTGCTCCGCTTGCGATTTTCAAAACATACCTCAAAGGGTAAAATTCACCACTAGCTCAAGCGTGCCTCCAAAGGTAAATTCTAGCATTGAGATAAGGTGTATTTCAAAATCGGCTGCAGCTGCTAACGTTGAATTTCTGGAAGAACTCCCACATGCTAAGTGGTCATGCCTCTGCATTCTTGACAATGATGCTCCTTCAACACATATATATTTGAAACTATAAGGGAAAGAAATTTACTCTTTGGCTTTCATCGTGTGTAGACTGTACAGTGTTTTTGTTTTACATTGTCTTCTCATACAATTTCTAGGTGTGAAATGTTATATGTATTGAGTTAGCTTTAGTCTGTTCTGCACATAATATTTTATATCATGCTTTTATTTATGTTGTTCATTATTTTTTTGGTTCAGTTTATATTTGTGACTAATCATCTATTTAAGTATTTTGAGTTTACGTCCGATGCTACATAGTTGGTAAAACCATTACTGAGATTAGAATTTCTTTCGTTCTCAGTTATTGGACATTTCAAGGTCACATGATATATAATTATTTTTCATTATGTCATCATAAACTCGCTCCAAAATATGAAACACTTCCTTGAATTTCTTCAGAGATTATAATGTTTTCTTCTATCACAGGTTTTCACTTGACACGATACAAGAGGAGCTCACACAAATGCAGAGAGATGAATTTAATTTATTACTATTGATCGGCTAGAGGTTAGTTAGTGTATTATTTATTTAACTTGTTTATATGTGAATGAATAGTGATTGCATTATTTAAATGTTAATTTTATTTGTCTATTTTTGTTATATCATTTACAATCATACTCATTCTTTGTTTACTGGTTTGATATTTAGAATATTAGAATAATTTTGTTTATATTTAATTTCATTTAGATCCATTATCTTAAACAATTACTTTCACAAGGCTTTGCTCAAACCTTGTAAACTGTATATAACCATTGTACATGAACACTATTAGTTAAGAATTTCTAATTAAAGTGTTGATTGATAAAGTTGTATCTTTAGTTAATCCTCATCTTTTAGTTGTTTTAGGATCTTAGTTGGTTAAAAAATCCATAAAACCCATTAGAGTATATTATACCAAATGACTTGGGTTAAATAGACAACCCCAGACCAGATCTACCCTTCCTGTTGACGGTGTGCCATAAACGCTCGTCAACAGGTAGGTACCCAAAACATGTCTCAAAAGGAGAAAACTAAGTGGAGGAGTGTAAGACTCAGTTGTAATCATGTTGTACATAGGGTATCTATTCATTCCATACTTTGGGAAGCTTGTTGCAGTAGCCTTGAAGAAAAAGTACCACTATTCGGTTAACAACCTTTGTCTATCCGTCGATCCGTGGATGGAAATAAGCGCTCCTCTTCAACTTGGTGTCCATCATTATCCACAATATTTTCCAAAAATCCCCAAGCAATCGAGTATCTCGATCCAGCATAATGTATGTGGGTAACCCAAAGTGAACCCAAACATACTGAAAGAACATATTAGCAATGTGCTCAACAATGATCTACTTTTTACATGGAATTAAGGTACACATCTTGATGAACCTATCCACTACAACATACAAATAGTCCTGACCCCTTTTTGACATTGATAAACCCCCTACAAAATCCATGGAAATACTTTCCCATGCATGGCATGGAATAGGTAGTGGTGAGTATAGCCCAAGTTTTCTATTAGTGGGCTTACAAGTAGAACACATCACACACCCCTTTACATATTTAGTTACAATTTCTTTCATTTGAGTCTAGTAACAAAACCTCTAAAAATGAGATATAGTTTTCCCTACCCAAAAATTCTTAGACAGAAGAGAAGTGTGAGATTCTCATATTACATGGACTCATTCACTTGCAGGAATACATAACTTTCCAAGATGGTAGAGTAGTTTTTCCTGCAGAAAATAATTCTCTACCTGTGCACCATGGGTTAGCTTCTCATATACTTATTTAAAATCTTCATCAACAACATATTGTTCCACATATCTATCCTGATATAAAGAAGTATTCTTCAAAATAATAGAAGAAACAATAGGAGGTCTAGAAAGAATATCAACTACCTTGTTACTTGTACCCTTTTTTTACTTGATTAGCAAATGAAATTGTTGTAGGAAACCCATCCATCTATAATGTCGATATTGTTGCAGTTTGGTTTGTTCTTGGAGATACTGTAAGGTTTGATGATTTGTATGTATGATTATTTCCTTTCCTAACAAGTAGTGCTTCCATTTCTTTACACTTTGAACTAATGCATACAACTCTTTATCATATGTAGGATTGTTAACAACAACTTGGTTAAAAGTTTCAGAGTGGTAATAGATAGGCTTATGACATTGCATCAATACTGTACCCATGGTGTATCCACTGGCATCTGTCTCAATCTCAAAGTGTTGTTGAAGATTTGGCAGTGTTAATACTGGTGCAATACTGATGTTTTCCTTCAAAGTGTCGAAATATTTGTGTTGCTTTCATACCCACTGGAAATTGTTCTTCACACTAGTTAAGGCATGAAAAGGAGATGTTATAAATAATAAGTTTGAAATGAACCTCCTTAGATATTTAACTACACCTAAGAAGGTCCATATCTCAATTACACTTTTGGGCTTGGGACAATTTAGAATTACATCAATCTTGGAAGGATCAATTTTTAATTGTCCTCCTCCTACAATATGACCTAAGTACACAAGTGCAGTCTGAAAAAATTCACATTTGGACAATTTTACATACACATTTTACCTTTGCAAAGTATCCAATACTTGCTTTACATGCCTCACATGTTCATCCCAAGTATCGCTAAAAATAATAATGTCATCTAAATATACAATGACAAAATCATCTAGAAAAGGCCTGAATACATCATTCATCACACGCATGAAGGTTGTCAAAGCATTACAAAGACCAAACGACATAACTGACAACTCAAAAAATCTTTGTTTGGTTTTAAAGGCAGTTTTCCATGCATCTTGTTTTGCAACCTTGATCTGATGGTATCCACTATGCAAATACAACTTAGTGAAATAAACAACATTCTTTAACTGATCAACTAAATCATCTATATGAGGAAGAGGGTATTGATTTTTCATAGTGATTTTATTTAAGGCTCATTAATCAACATACATCCTCCATGTGGCATATTTCTTTGGCACCATCATGATTGAAGAACCATAAGGAGATGCGTTGGGCATGATGACCCCTTGATCCAATAAGCCTTGTACCTGCTTCTTGATCTTTTTCATCTCTACAACTGACATCATGTACATTCCCACATTAGGAAGAGGAGAATCATGTTGAAGATGTATTTCATGTTGGATTTCCCTCTTAGGAGGTAATCCTTCTAGTTCCTGGAAAATATCATCATACTTAGAAACAATATCAATTAATTCTTTCTTATGAGAAGGATCAGATCCTTGGAAAACGTCAGATGTTCTGACATATTTATCCCTTATGGCCATGAGTACATATCTCTTATTAATGTTTATGAGTCTCTTCAATTGACCCACACTAACAAGTGTTGTGTTTAACCTCATGTTGTGATCTCTAAAAATATATTCCACTCCTCCCTTAGTAAGGTGATATTTGTTCTCATGAAGAAAGAAGATTGTTTTTTTATCATAAATATAAGGACTCCCCAACACTATGCCATGAATCATGAGATTCATTATTAGAATTTAAACTAGCATGAAGAGAATATTTACCCTGTACTCCAACTGATGTGATCTTTCCTTCATCTCCTGAATCGGAACCAAGATCTTGTTGCACTGTAGAAACAATGTTTGTCTTCCCCTTTCCACCGAAATGTTTTGGTCTCTTCTCTGGATGTAGTTTCTAATAGTGTTCATCATGGTGAACAATTTTCTTGCAATGAGTGCAAGATGGATTTCCTTCTTCTCTATTTACTGTGGATGTATTCTTGTCCTTCCTTTTAAACTTCTTAAATCGCTTATGTGGGAGATTGGATAGTTTCTTTGTGGGATCTTCTTGAACATGCTTTCCCCTGTTCCTAAGATGAGTGGATTCCAAAAAAACTTCATCAAGACTAGTGGGGTTAAACAGTAGCAAATTATGATGAATATAACTATGAAGTGTGGAAATACACTTCATTAAAGTTTTGTAAGAATCCAAAGGAATTTTTAATGCAAGAGATTTCTTCCTAAATTCCTCTGTCAAAATTTGTACATTTTGACCTTTACTTCATCTTAAATTTCTCCATTCCATCATTGCTTTATGTAAATAACCCAATGGATAAACTTGCTTCATTATCAGTGAATTAAATTACAACCATGAGGAAATAAGATTACCACACTTACTTTTGTCCTAAATTTTTCTCTCCCACCATACGAGAGTGGTTTCTTCCAACCAAAGAGAAGTTAGTTTCAGTTTAACTTCCTATTCATCAATCTATTGAAGATGACAATATACTTCAACCTGTCAGATCCAATTATTTTGATTTTCAGGATTAACATCTCCATTAAACATAGGTAAAGAAAATTTTACATCAAGCTTTAATAATGGTTTCTGAAAAGAGGCTTTATGGCTAGAATGATGAGAATGATGAGAATTCTCAAAGGAAGAAGACTTAGAACTTGATGGTGAATATGGAGGCTTAGGAGGGTCTCCTTGTAATGTACCTCAATTTTGGCATACAAAAAAAAATTCTATGGGACATTGACCTCCAATTTCATCTAAAATATTCGTAAAAAGTAAGGGATAGGTAAAGTTCACTCTAATCATATATTTATATTCTGCTTGTCATGTGAGAACAATCATACACCAAACTAACTTAAAATTTTTATATAAGGGGCTCTTCCAAAAGTTCTAGTGGCTTTCTGCAACACAGATAATTTTTCCTTTTACATATAGATATTAAATTCATAATCTTATATCCATCTATATAGAAATGTACAAATAGGATGGGAGTCCTAGGTTTTTTTCTTTTTTTTAATATCTGACCCTTCATGCTTGCGCGCAAGTCTATGTAATTGACCTTGTAATAATGGAACACCTACCAAAATGAATGTAGTGTCGGATGTTATACTGTTAGTGTAAAATACATAACATATCATACCATTTGACCATGTCTGAGTCATTTAAATGGATTTCACTGTGAATTCCTTCATAATTACAGTTCTTCTAGTCACTATGCTAAAACAGGTTTAGGTAAGGGAAAATCACATGCGAAAGTCTTTTTCAACTAAGTATTAACTCAAATTTATCTTATCAAAACAAAACGACAATGGTAGTTTAACTGGGACGAAGCAATTTGTACCTAACTAGTCGCGACTAGTCGTCTCTCGACATGACTATCATTAATTTTGCAATACTATTATTAAGGTAGGAGGCATACTTGTCAGAGGGAGTTAAGGTTATGCACCCGTGATTAATGGGGAGGTTTTTTTGTGCACATTCTGATGGCCTTTTCACTTGACCCATCCTCTAATACTGCCATGCTAGCTCTGCCCTAGCACATGGCTCCACTAGTCCTGTACCTTCAACATTTACTCTATGTAGTTTGAAGTTTTACCCTTAGGGTTAGGTGAGTTTATTCCCTATCATTGCAAACTCTGAAAGGACCTTTGTATTGTTTCCCTATTAAGTTAATTTTTCCTTGGTCCGAAAGACTCTATATGTTGCTTTCACAGCATGGGAGGCTACTACCTTGGAGATCATTGCTCGTTGGAACAACCAACATTAACCGCCTTCCTGGTAAGTTTTCAAGGATCTTGTGTTTAAATAGGAGAGTGGATTCCACTGTAGTGAAAGTCTTTCTTCATTTTGTAACTCTTGTTAATCGATATTACTAGGAAATTATTCGGGGTTATTCTTGCTTCTATTAAAAGTTGATAAATTCTTTGGTTTCCATTTTAATACTTCCGAGGTCTCAGTGCTCCATCTCCTCGCTCCACTTTCAGATGATTTTACCAGTTTAGTCTCATGGGAAGAAAGCAAATTATGGTTTCCTTATGTCTTAATATTGATGTTCTTGCTTGCTCTTACGATGTGGTTGCGCATCGAGGTCCGGTATTGAAAGCATAGAAGTTTTGTTGGATTTGATTATAACTTTGTGTGCAACTCCCTATATCTCTTCTTGTTCTTTCTCTTCACAAAGGGTTGTGTCCACCCATCAGTTCTCTTACTCTGACTCTTAACTGGTCCTTACACTGGGAAGTTTCTTTAAGGATAAGGCATTCTTGTTTTGGTATAAAATAACGAAATCTGCTTAAAGTGATCTCATATAATCCATAGGAACTTCCTTACAGTATATGACACTTTGAGTTGATAGTCCTCTGTTTAAAAAGACTATTTAATTTCAACGAATGATATTCGAGTCGTAATATACTTATGTTAAGAATACTACAAGTGCAATGCAACCTCTCGTGTCTGGTTATGAAATCTTTGTATTGACTGTTGTATTGTCATTACCTTCTGCATTTTAAATTCTGGAAGGTTTAAATTCGACAATTAAGTATAGTATTAGTTCAGTGTGTAGGATTTATATTCGGACTTTGTACATCATGACTTATGTCGTCTATAAGTTAAAGAAAGACTATCCCTGTAGACTATTTCAATTTATTTAGATTCGTTGACTATTGTAGAAAGAAAGTTTTCCACTGGTTAGTTTTGTTCTTTTTAAGATTGGCTATAATTCACTAATGATGGTCTTTGTTTTATGCGAGGGTACCCATAAGGGAGTTATTGCACCACTCTCCCTTAGCCCAGAATCCATTCCAATCAGCAAGCTACGGGGATGAATATGACCCTGCCTGCCAAAAGATAAGTGTCTCTATGGAATATTCTATTTGTTTAACAAAACATCAATCATTTTAATGTTTTGTTATCTTTCATTCATTTATATAATGCTAATAATTATAGGGTATACTTTTGCAGGGCTTCATTCTATGCAAGTTTCGGATAACCACCCTTGTTCTTAGCACAAAAGGTATTCAGGTTCCAAGCCCATCTCCTCTCAGTTTTCACTCTATAGGTGCTAGGAAAATGGTGCTTGTGGCTCCATCCAATTTTTCATTTTCAATTAGTTATGTTCCACCCTCAGTATTGCTAGGATGAAATGTAACCCCTCTTGCATAAAGGTCCATGTTATATTTGAGTTTGGTCAAACTATGTAATAATTTTCTTGATATTGAGCTACAGTCCCTGTCGAATGTACTCAGATGATATGGTAAATCATAGTGAGTTTGTATATTGATTATCGAGCACAAATTACTATTAAAAAGAAAAATTACATCCAAGGCATTTCGACTTATGTTTCCTCAACTTGACTATTCCGGCACTAATGTATTTACCATAAATTAGCTATGGTAATAGAGTTATTGGTACTCTATTTTTTTTTGTATTCGATTTATGGTGATAATAAATGAGTTGTTGTCGTGCCTAAGGATAGGAAAATCCAACTCGTATCATACCTATGAATGTATTAAAATTACGACTTCTCTATTTCAGAATAAATTTATTGGTCTCCTACATCCAGTATTTCATTTATATAGTTGTATTTACATATCTTCCAGAATAGTTTGTCATTTACATAATATAGGAACATATCGAATATTTATACATTCTATTGTAGGTATGCAACCTTTGTTTTATTATATAACATCTACACAGATCGCCAACAGTAATTAGACCTATATCTTTTATATGAATATAATTATACCGTGAAATATATAGTGTGTCACACTAGTTTTAATTCAATTCTATACGGAAAATGAAGGTCTTGAACAAGTAATTATGAACCTAAGATTTACTTACAGAAATATAATCTTAGTTCCAAAGGAATTTATACATAGGCAGTCTTGAAAAAGGAATTTTGATGCTTTGGTAGTTTATCCTACAGTTACTTTCATATAGTAAAAATCTAGTTTAAAGAAATGATTGTTTTCCAGAATCTAACCATGCATAATCTTTTCAATCTGTCAAAATCTTTAAAATGTAAGATCTAGAATTCATTCAGAATTTAATCCAATTGTAAGAGTCACTCATAATTATATTTGTAGGGAATTATGTTAGTATCTATGCTTCATACACTCGAACAGATTTCACGTAGGTTATTATATTAACTCAGAATTAATAGATGCACTACATCAGTGATTTAATCATTCAACAGAGATGGAAAATATTCCGATTAAGATTTAACAAATGAATTACATCATATATATAAGTATTCAAAGAGAGAAGGTGTAATTTAACATATCTAAACCACTTGCAGAGAGATAAAAAGAACAACAATGTGCCTCCCAACCGTAGAATAGGGAAGCCAAATCACTTGTATTGTTCACCCCCTAGCCTGACCATGAATCCATGAGGGTTAACTTGGAACTCCTCCTCAGCAATGTCGTTCAATTTCAGAAACTTCTTCTTCTTGCCTCACACTCAGTAGTGAGTGTTCATGACAACAAGAGGTAATTCCTTTCCCAACATACTTAGCAGCGTCCTACCTCCTCTCATATGCTATATATCCAAAAATCATTTTTGCCTAGGTCTTTTCCCTCCCTTGGGAATTTTTGTAGCTTTCCAAATCCCTGATTTTCAGGGGCTGTCAATGGCCAAATCCTTGATTCGCCACTTGTAAAAATCAGCCCAGAGGTAGTTCCAACATGTTCCCCTCTCATGGAGTCATGGTTAGCTAAATTTAACATGGTTGTTCCATTTGTCCTTCTGCAATAACTAAAACAATATTTTGTTTACATGCAAGTGTCATAGTCAAATAGTTAGTTTGGTCAGATCAGGTCTCTGCCCAACAGTCATAATAATTAATTACAATTGATCAAATTTGAAGTTCGGAATTTCCATAAATGGTAAAAATTTTCCAAATTTGAATTTACTAAAAATGGAATAGTTTTTCTAACAAATTTTTACTTTAGAAAATACTTTTTTTTTGGGGGGGGGGGGATGTCAGATCCTTTCCCCCTTCAATAAAACACTGTCCTCAGTGTTCGTTCATTTCTTGGAATAGGATTGGATGAGATTTCTGCAAATCTCCCTCCAATTCCCAAGTGGCCTCCTCAATACTAAAGTGCTTTCATTGTACCTTTACCTGAGAAACGACTCTATTCCAAAGTGTTATTTCTCTCCAGTCCAGAATACACAGGGGTTCCACCTAGAACTCGCCTTCTGGTTCCACCTGCACCAAGTTCCAATCAATCATATGAGTAGGGTCATGAACATATTTTTTCAATAAATAAACATGAAATACATTATGAACTTTTAGATTAGATGGAAGTGCAAGTTGGTATGCCATGGGTCCAATTCAAGCTAGTATCTCGAAGGGCCCACAAAACCTGGGTGCCATCTTGGCATAATTTCTGAGTTTTAGTGAACTTTTCCTGGCTTTGACTTTTAAGTATATATGATAGCCCACTTGATATTCCAAGTGTCTTATTTTCTAGTCCGAAAAACTATTTTTCCTGTCATGTGCCTCTTTTAAGTTTTGTTGTACCTTTCTTACCGTATTCTCCATTTCTTGGAGCATCTCTGGTCCAACCATAAGTCTATCAGTCCGGTTGTCCCAGCTAATTGGAGTCATCAAATTCCTGTTGTGTAGTACTTCGAAGGGGCTTATCTTAGCCGAAGTTTGGTACCCATTGTTATATGCAAATTCTACCAGGCGTAGATAGTCTTCCCATTTTCTTAGTTTTGTTCTTACGTATATGCAAAGCATATCTTCTACAATTTGGTTTTTCCATCCATTTGTGGATGATAGCTCGTACTGAAATTCAATTTGGTATATATCCCTACAAACAATTCCTTCCAAAAAGCATACGTGAATTTTACATCTCTATCTAAAATTACTATTTTAGGAGTACCATGTAGTCTAAAAATTTCTTTCATAAAAATTTCAGCAATGTTTATAGCTTTAAAAGTAGACTTTATTGGAATAAAGTGTCTAGACTTACTGATTTTATCGATTACAACCATGATAGAGTCATTATGTTTCTGATTTTTGGGAAAACCTATAATAAAGTCCAGCGATATGGTCTCCCATTTCCATTCTGGTACTGGTAAGGGTTGTAATAGGCCGGCTGGATGTTGGTGCTCGACCTTTACCTGTTGACAGTCTTGGCACCTACCCAAGTATTATGTTGATTCTCCATTCATATTAGGCCAACAGAAAAATTTCCTGAGTGTTGTTATCGTTTTCTGGTATCCTGGATGACCAGAATACAGTTTCTTATGCACTTCGTCAAGAACTATTATTTTTAACTCTGTTGAATCGGGTATGTAAAGTCTGTTTTTAAAACGTAGTAACCCATCTTTATCGATACTCAGGTCTCGTTCATGTGAGTTTGTTGTAGTGTCATGTAATTCTGCCACTAACTTAGTGTAATTTTCGTCATTAATACCTGCCATCCTTATTCTCTGTTCCAGATCGCTTTCTGACCTACTGACGTTTATCTCAAATATCTCGTGGACTCTTCTACTTAAATCATTTGCTACCTTATTTTCCTTACCTTTGATATGTCTTACCTCAAAGTCGAACTCGCTCCAAAAGGGTAGCCACCTTTCATTCCTTGCATTAAGATCTAGTTGGTTGAACATGTATTTCACCCCGCTGTCATTTGTCAATAGTAGAAACTTTTTGGCCATTATGTAGTGTCGCCACAATTTTAAGGCCTGTATTACTGCTGCCAATTCTAAATCGTGAGTGACATAGTTTCGCTCATGTTCCTTTAACTTCCAGGACTCATAGAAAATAATGTTTCCTTCTTGAGTTAGGACACCACCTAGTCCTTCTTTACTCATGTCAACACAGACCGTGAAGTCTTTATCTAGGTCTACTACCTTTAGAATGGGTGCGGTCTTTAATAATTCCTTCAACTTATTAAAAGTATCTTGGTACTTTTGTGACCAGTTAAAATTGGTCCCTTTCTTTTGTAACAATGTGATGGGGTAGGCTATTTTGGAAAACCCCTCTATAAACTTGAGATAATATCCAGTGATTCCCATGAATGACCAGATGTCAACTACATCCTTCGGTACCAGCCATTCCATAATGGCTCTTACTTTCTTAGGGTCGACTGCAATGCCCTCTACAGAAATGACATGTCCTAGGTATTGTATCTTCTTCTAATAAAAATCACACTTATGAAATTTAGCATACAGTTGGTGTTTCCTCAAAGTTTGCATGACGATTCTTAAGTGTTCTTCATGTTCTTCTTATGTTTTTGAATATACCAATATATCGTCAATAAACACCAACATGAATTTGCCCAAGTGTTGAGTAAAAATACTATTCATTAAGCACATGAATGTGGTTGGTGCATTAGTGAGTCTGAAAGGTATGACCAAAAATTCATAATGTCCATATATTGTTCAAAAAGTTGTCTTTCTTATTTTCTCATCTTTCATCCTAACTTGATGATATCCAGATCATAAATCCAACTTCAAAACGATCTTTGGCCCACCGACTTGATCAAACAAATTGTTTATCCTAGGTAAATGGTACTTGTTTTTAATAGTCATTTTGTTCAATTGTCTATAATCAATACATAGTCTTATAGTACCGTCTTTCTTCTTCACAAAGATGTAACATCCCGCTCTGGCGCACTGAGAACACTTATTATTTGAGGACACTTGCTCGCAAGTGATCTGGACCCTTTTTGATGTTAGACCTTTTATATTTGATTATGATGTGATTGACAGATGACATGATATGTTACTATTTGATGTAGACGGGTGCTATTGACTCAGTTTTATTGAGTGTGCAGGGTTTTCGACCTTGAGGATGTTGAGGCATCGGTAGAACCCCCTTGGACTCCGGACTGAGTCATGGAGTGTGCTTTTGGGTTGATATGTTCATGATGATGTTTCATTTGATTTGATGGTTTGATGTTGACATTTCTGACATGATTATTAGTGATGCAGGCTGACGATAGCTTGTCGGCCAGCCTCACATATGGATTAAAGGGGCCGCACACGATTCGCAGAGAGGTTGAGGGAGAGGGGTGAACAGCAGTCCTACCACCGCCTGCTAGCACTCCCGTCATGGCTCAAACTGTAGGTTAATGATTACCTAGTTCGAGAGGATCCACGATGTCGTGAGGGCAGACTGCGACAGTCGCTCACGATGATTCTAAGGGGCGTGCAATAAGGCGGGGGCCTTATTCCTTAGAACCCTTAGT
>JZKD02S2329947.1:251092-270480 GCA_000966675.3 Picea glauca
CAAATTTTACTTTTTAGGTACCACTTGATATTTTTTGCACTGTCTGATTTATATTCATTGTAAAACATGTTTCATTTTATTACCATATTGACTCTCATTAATTCTTTAAAAGTTTGCTTGAATCTATGAAAACCCAAGAATTGAAGAAGCTTAACATTTAAATAAAGAATCGACATCCATAACTTTACCCGACACGCTCAAAGATTCGACATCGACAAAAGGAAGATTTCTTTCATGGCAAGAATTACATAAGGGTATCTCTGATAGATGATCCTCGAAGAATTTATGCATCAATGATTTTTTGAGAAAGTAAGTCTGTAGAAAACATAATAGCTTTTTCCCAATCACCGACCCCTATTACCTTTTTAGCATCGACAATCCCATGTTTATTTTAACACACTTATCTTGTTGAAAACCATGACTTCGATTGATGTGCATGATCAAACCACCTATCCTCATCTAGCATGTGTCTTTTCCAAATTGGATAAACATACAATCTAGTTTTATCCTAGGTCGTTATCAGTTCCCGAGGCCCAAGTCGCACCTTGAGTCATTTTTTCCACATCATCGCTATACGATGAAATCGATTAGCGTCAAAAGGTTTTTATAGGAGGATACCAATGAAAAAATTCATCATGCATCATCGATCCCCGATCTAACCACTAAGAAAGCAACATGATCGGACATTTTAGCGCTAGGATACGTTTAGATTTATAGAATTTAAAGAACTAATTAATTCCAAATATCACATTAGTTATTACTTTGTGTGTGGATCAATTCATCTATTTGAAATTACAGATAGATCACACCTTTCTCCTCTGTCAACCCATGATTAATTGAATTGTAAAGATTCAGTGACAGATTTCCTTGATTCTCACTCATAACCCGAGTTAATTGATTGATACAACATGATAGTTTCTTCCCCATTTAAATCATTTCGAGATGTTCATAAAAAATACCATTCTGTGTGAAAAATAGTTTAGAGCATATAGAGGAGCAAGGAAAGAAATTTAGAAAAATATTCCAAGATTGCGTGAGTATTATACAACAGGTTTAGCAAGCGTTACAGGTATGTACCAGTTTGTGGATTTTTTTTGCTTATCTTCATACATTTGTATCTGGTGTTACTCTGTATGCATTCCTAAAGGATTGATTTCAGTTGCAGGAACAATGCTTCCAAAGAAACCAAGTACTAGGCGATCGTCGAGGGTGCCCAAGCTGAAAGAACCAAAAGTAGGAGAAGGCTTGTCTCCAAGGCCAAAAAATCAATTAAAATTTGCTCCAAGGCCAAAGCCAGTCATCAGGACATACACAAAGAATATTTTCATTCAACCACTGACCTTTGGAGACACAGAGGCAAGCACAAGGTCCAAGGCAGTACTTTCTCACTGGGGATAAATATTCAAGAAGATCAAGCAGAAAGAATTCCCGGAATATATCCCGCACAATGACCTCAATATGTGAAAGCTGGACGATGAAGTTTTTTCGAATATTCAAAGATCGTACCTCCACATGGTAGCGAGCAAAAATCCAATATTCCCTTGCATATAACTCCTAAAGTTTCTTATAGACCACTCAGATAAAAAAAAATGTTTGATTAATGACGACAATGGCGAGTGTCTCGAGGTCTTCCTTCCAGTGGAGGTGCAGAATTACTACAAGCTTAGAGACCTGGAGGAGCGACTGAACATTGATTTTTTTATAAACTTCTATGAGAAACATGACACCAGTCAGATGATGGATTCATGGTGGAGAGAGGACAAAAGGTACACCAATCGAACCTCTGTTTGGTACGATATGACCAAGTTAAGAGAGTCGTATATCTACCTAATGGCCCTAATTTGTCAGTTGTATGGGGAGAAAGATTGTTCCAGGATTTTATAGGCATGGATGCCTCTAGCTTACATGGTAGCCATTTTGGGGAGAGGTTTTAATTGGGGTGCCATCATTTCCAAGCAGCTGAGCATTTGCATTCAACAGGATCAGACGTCAAAAGAAAGAGATATTCCATCCTTCTACATGGCTTCTTTTTTATTGGACGTCATCTATGTTAGAAATGTATTTTCCAGAATGAAATTGAGTTGGCACGCCTCAGAGCTCCCGGTCCACATTTACATCAAAATTTTATGGGAGAACAGGTACAAAAAATCATACTCCCTCATATACGATCAATTCATCGCACGCATTCATTTTATTCTTTTCAAAAGAGAATGTCCAAGGATATCATTTGCAGCCAAAAAGATGATATCAAAGGTTGGCCACTGGTATCTGGATGAGCGCTATACCTACATTAGGGTTTTCAGAGCCACCAGAGAACCACACTTGTTACTTGTGTATGTTCCTGATTGACTAGTTGTAGGGGAAATCTTTTACCGGACCATCCTGCAGGGCTACAACACTACTCTGGTAAAAGATAAGAAGCGACCATTCATACCTTATGGATTCCATATAGGTTTCTACCTAGTAAAATGCACCGATCAAGATAAGAAGGAAGGATTGATCCAATTGGAGTTTTGATTCTAGACTGGCCATTTTCGAAAGCACGACTCAAAGGGTCTAGTCTTGAAGAACACATCTCAAGTATCGTCCTACTGGCCATACGCCCATGACAGGTTTGAAGATGAGATCTTCACAAAAAATGCTCAGGATTGGGATGAATTTGTAGCAAGGATGGCCGACCCTAATATAACCAAGTTCAAATCTATGAGCCTGGATGGACAAATGACGATTCTAGAACAAATAGTTCAAGGGGACCTTAGAGCCAGAGAGGAAATGATAACGGCTGAAACAACAGAGATTCCCCTAGTAGCACCGATACAAGAAAGAAATTCCCCCAAGGCTCAGGACACATATGAGAGAGGGTTACTCATGTCTGAATAGGCCCAATGGATAATGGATTAGATGCGAGATAACCCAAACCTTGTAAGGATGCCAGTTCTCCCTGCCAACAACCCGCATGAAAGCCTAATAGGCCCAGGAAGCCCTGAACTGATAAAAATCGATGAAATTGCTGGGTTAAATGACCCTAAATTCACAAAGAGACCAACCGGATCTGCCCGACGCACCAAAAAACTAAGAAGACAGTTTGAGGGATGAGAAGAGGTCGGGTGAGCTAGAGGAAGGAGCTCCGCAATAGGAAATTGGCGTTTCAAAGGAAGATAAACAAGTAAGTATTGCATATATTCCTGCCATATCTATTTTAATCGGTACTAAAAACCCTGATGAGCAACAAATATAATTCGGGCCTTCAGAGCATAATGAGGAAATTCAAGAACCCAATATTGAACAAGTATATACCACCAGAAGTCTGGGAAATACACTCACCTAGGGGTATCAGCAAATCCCTGAACTTGTGGATGAAGTAGCTGATGTACACGCCATAGATTATGACAGGAAAAGGAAGGCTATCATCCAATGAACCACCAAGAAAAGGAGGAATACTTTAGATCACTCTATCCTTGTCACCACAGAGGAACATCTGATCAACATTGAACATGATAAAAAGTTTGAACTTATCGTCACAGGGATGGAAATCATAGATGCCACCTTGGACAGAGCTAAAAGAGATGAAAAGGAGGTGGTCTTTGTCCTGAAGGAACTAGAACATTTGCTTCATTTTCCCAAGTACTATCAGGACACCACATAGACCACACTATACCTAAGGACCGAATTCAAGGAGGCCTATAGAAAATTAACAAATTAGTGGAACCTATTCACTAAAGGGATATCTGAGCTCTAGGAGGATACTCCCATGGCACTCATGATGTGAAAATATATGGAGTGGTGGTACGAGAAAGTGTAGCAAGACGTAGAGTGAGTCGACTACATTGGTGCAGTCCAATAGGGTCGAGATAAAGATCAACATGACATTTAAGTGTTGAACGAAAGCAGTCTTGATTGCATAAGGAAAGCGGTCTATTATTGGGCAAAAATCACTCAGAAACCTCACCAACAAATCCAAGATAAATAGACCAGGTGTGAGAGAAACTGGGTCAAAATCAACAAGGAAATGGAATATATCATACTTCCCGAGTTTGGCATGCATGACGACTTCATCAACTTGCGCAACATCATCAAATCACACACCGAGAAAGATTCATCATGGGCCAAAGGACTAGAAAAGGTGACTGACACAATGCTAGGACAGGTACAACAATTTATGGAACACCTAATCAAAGCTGGGTCTATGCTGCAATAGTTAAGTTCTAGTCTGGTGAAGTATTGGGTACATGCGGTAGAGATAAGAGATATTTACACGGCCCCAATGGAACAACACATATTTCCATACCTGAACACCTACGAGGAGTTGTTCATCAGTTGGTCGGAGTATGAGAAGAGTCACCCTTTTAAGTGATATCTTGAGATGACTGTCAGAAAAACTGTTAGGAGAGAATACCATATGGAAAAAAAAAAAATTCTTATCTACACTTTAGCTGTTATTTTTAGTTAATTTTATGTTACAAATAAGAGCATCAACCGATTAGTTGAGGGTCGGTAGTTGTTGCAACAAACTGTCATTTTTGGTTTGGTTAAGTGTTATTTCCGATCTACCTTTAATTGAGAAGTCTTTTTGGACCAGAGACAAGTTTATGTTTTCATCAAATGCATGTATGCTTTGATGTGGAGAATAACTATTTCCTATCTTGTCTCATGAACGAATGTTGTAATGAGTAAGAGCTATTAAATCTACTGTTAAGTTATCTGATGCAATGTTTTACAATTATTTTCTTTAATGATGAAGATGAATCGGTGTGTTATTATGTGATGGATGATTAGAGTTAAGTGAATTATTTTACTTTCCATTATTTATCGCATATGTGTTTTATTTCTAATGATTTGTATCTTAGTCAGTAATTGTATACTCCCATGTTTAACGTATTAGTACTAGGCTTGTGGTATAAAATTGTTGTATGCATGCTTGAGTAGTAGGTTGTCCCAAGCTCAGCCTCTTCTCCAGTAGTTAAACTTATTCTTATTTTGTTACCTAGTTGGTTTATATTGTATTCCATCTTATATCGGTCCCACCTAAGAGAAAATAAAAAAAGAGAAATTCCAAATTGAAAGAGACGCCTTCACAAGAAAACGTAAAGACCATCGATTAATTGGCCAGATCGCAAGATCTGGAGAACCATTCCACTATTAAACGTTCCAGAGTCTAATTGGGCCTCGATGGTGATTTTGGTCCCTTATTTTGAACTAAATGGATTTAGGACCCATCAATAGGGCCTCAAAAACACACTTCAAAAATATGACCTTCAAATAGTATAAAACATTGAAAAAATTCATTGGTTTTCTACTCTTGTACACCATCAAAATGACTTCACGTGCACAAATTTCAACCTAAACACACATATTCAACATGCGCAGAAATTGGGGCTCTTGCCAAACAYTTTCCCAATTTTCACCATAGATTCTGCAACTATGAAATTTGTTCAATTTCACCCTGATAACACCAATTCAACCTCTGCAACAAAAAATCGTTGTTGGTTGAAATTTATGGAACAAATGTTTCCCAAACTCAACTCACAAATTGAGAATTTTAATCAACTAATATCGCTCTATCTATCATTGCCTCTCTGTAACTTCAAATTCGACCAATTCCAGGTCTGAATTTACTAGAACAAATATTAAATTAAGAATATCTCACCACTTGGCCAAATTTCTCAATTTTCCCATGAATTTAACAAGAGAAATTGGGGRKTTTTCCCAATTCCATGCAATTGCTTCTAATTTTTACMATGGACACTCTGTATATTGAAATCTRGCCACTTTGAAATCAATCCTCTATGAAATTTCACTTYAACTCAAATTGCTCGRCCCATCTAGGCTCARTGTTGAAAACTGAAGCTCTAATACCATATTGTAAYTTCCCCAGCATCSAACTAGKCTATKCCATGTAAAGKTTTTCGAACTRTATGMAAATTCAAASATATACAYHCARAAAMTCTTRTASAACTTTATATATAAAACATAAATAGACAAAYACATTCTRTAAATTCATAGTCATATAGAAATAACARTAACATAYACATGMAKCATAGATAGGAAATAYCCATAAATATRAAGATAKGTATWAACCACACACARGAAAAAACCATAAAAATAARCACRTAAATAATAATGCAWCATATAAATTAACAAAAAAATGACACTTATATTGGTAAKAATATCACCAAYTGTGTAYARAYCTTCCACAAAAATYCTAGCCTTAGACCACACTSCTCATCACTCTCAACAGTGGGTCACCCCYGAGCTGGGACTAAAWTCCACCCAGGTAAAGGGATTCCTAACCMAGMTGATGTATCTCAGACAAYAGGAAAGAATMKGTCRCAGGTGCTAACTCARAATAACATCCTACTATCTCTCATTCCCCACATGCTTGTCCCACCCCAGGAAGTGTGCCCTTCTCTGCTCAATAGTCCCTCGGCTTCCCCACTTACCTTCTAAGGATTCAACAACAGGCTGGACATGAAGTCTCAGAGCCCTATAGTTGCAGTTTAGCACCTTCAAGAAATCAATTCCCAACAATTCTCTCACTTAGAGAGATTTCTCATGGGCCTGAAAACCTGCCTCTTCAATATCCCACGGGCCTTACAACCTGCTTCTTCAGTCTAGCTCTTGAGATAACTAGGTACATGTATAGGTATATGTATGGGTATGGTATTGGTTTAGGTACGAATATAGGTACAGGGAGGTCTGAAGAACAATCGAATGAGTGTGTGAATGATGATGGAATGATAGGAAAATGAATTGAGTCCAAGCTATATGTATGGATGTTCCCAACTTGACAGTTGTCATGTTGGGAGCTACTTTGGCCCACTTATCCCCATGCTTAAAAATTAGGATAAAATAATTATCCATACATTATACTTTAAGGAATATTAATATAATATTCCTTTTTGGATTAAGCTCTCTAGCTTAGCCCTTTTCCTTAAATTTTAGCCGCCCATTTCTCTAACTAGTGGAGTTTAGTCCTACATACTATTTTACCGTGGTCATTCTACACATATCCATGTATTTTATATTAATGATATGCATAATTACATAAATAGGCTCACTGGCCTTTAACATCTAGGATCTCTGGCCTAATTCAACACATAAGCCTCCTAGGTTATAATAATTGGATCACCAACCTATAAAACACAACATATACACAAAGGCTCCCTGGCCTCAAAATCGCGCGCACTTAATTTTAGTGCACAATACATGTGCACACTTCATCATTTTAGTGCACAATACATGTGTGCACTATACCATGGAAGGTGAATACAAAATTGATATCAAACAGATCACCAACTTAAGTACATTTGCATTTACATTTACAATTGGGGTTCAACCATGGGGTATTACAATCCCCTCCCCTTATTTATGCACTTACCATAGTGCATTATGTACACATATACAGCCAAAGTTTCAAAAATCCTCAAAAATATGTGGGTATTATGCCCGCATTCAATCCTGATTCTCCCAAGTAGCATCCTCAGGACTGTACCAGGTCCATTGGACCTTTACAAGCCCTATGGATGGATTCTGGAGCTGTTTAATTTTCTGGTCTCGAATCCGTACCGGATGTACATGGAAAGTTCCTTCTTGCTCCACCTGAATCACATTCCAATCAATAACATGATTAGCATTAGGTATAATTTTCTTAAGCAATTATACTTGAAATACATTATGAATGGTCATTGATGTAGGGAAGGCAAGCATGTATGCTACAGGCCCAGTCCTCTCTAGGATTTCAAATGGCCCACAATAGCGAGCTGCGAACTTTGAAAATTTTCCCAACTTTAGGTAATTTATGTTGGCCTTCACTTTCAAGAATACATGGTTCCCCACTTTAAATTCCCTGTGAGTTCTTCCCTTATCAACATATCTTTTATTCATTTCTTTGAAACCTTTAAATTTTGTTTTATTTTCAACATTTTCTCTAATAGGGAAAATATTACTTTTGCACTCCTCAAGGTCGCCCCCCATGTTAAGAACTGGTGGGATACTTACTAAGAGCAAAGGGTCATAGAGGAATATGCAATATTTTTGGTTTTCCCTACATGGAATTCATTTATGGATTCCATTAAAGAACAATACTACCCTATTGGAAGCTATGAGGACTAGTACACTAGCTGGACCACCCTGCGTCAGGAAAGGGACCAAATAATACTAGATTTCACCAATATTTTCCATACCATGTGCAACAAATTGGGTATCAAAGACTCTGAGCGACATATAGTGTTGAAATATCGAGGTTGTTTTCATAGATACATTCAAACAGAAATGGAGTTTCTAGACATCGCTTCATTGGGTACAACTTATATATATGTTGTTAAGATCGAGTAGAAATTTAAGCAGAAGAGGAGAGAGTTTGGATCTGCAAACTCCTCACAGCCAAAGCAAGGAAAAGGTGACCCCAACCCACACAATAAGGGACAGAGAAAAGGTGTCCACTATCAGGACAACCAGTCTAAGATGCAACATAAGAACGACAGTGAGAAGACGAAGAAGGACACGGGAAAATGGTGTGAATAGCATAAAATCCCTTGGCACAACATTGAAGAATGTCGCTCCAAGCAATAACTCATGGCCAAGCTAAAGGGTTATGTGTCAGAGGTCGATTCTGACTCTGATTCAAATCTAGAAGGAGGCAAGAAAATTATTTATGTTGAACTCAGTGCCACTGTCACTACCACTAAAGTTAAGCCAAGTGAACCAAAAGAACCAGAGGAAGGGGAATGCCTCTTTCACTCATAGATATGGGTAAATGGGGCTCAAATTTATTTCATTTTCGATAGATGCAGTCATAAAAACCTGATCTTAACAGAGGTATTCAAGTGACTTGACCTACTGATGACATTGGACCTGCAACCCTACACCATCGACCAACTTTTCCAAGGAAGAGATCTATGTGTCATCCAACAGTGTTGTATGCCCTAGGAAATCAATCCTTTTAGAGACAAGGTATTGTGTGATATTTCTAAGGTTGAAGTTTGTGATGTTCTTAAAGGACAACTGATGCAGGAGCATTGCAAGCAACCAGCAGTAAGCAAGCCTGAAGACAAAAGATAGCTAGAAAGTGCAATATACATTTTACACGTTTTGAAAATGTCTTTTAAGCATTAATGTAATCGTTAAAAGAAAGTGTAGTTGTGTTTTGTAAATATATCATGAGTGATTCGTTGTCATCTGAAGAACATAGAGGCATTTATGCATAGTTAGTGAAAGTAGGTAGGTTTGAATTAGATATTAGACAATTTAGAAGAATAGGAGGGAAAACGACTATAGACACCCTCGTCTTTGTATCTTTGTATCATTTAGAATTAGATCAATTAAGTACATTAGCATAAAGAAAAAGAGAGTTGTAGCATGAGAGTTGTACAGGAGAACTCATGTACAAAATTTCTGAATTAATATATGAAGTTTTGATTCATATTCATGGTGTTATGATGCTTTTTGTGTATACATGCTAATTGATCTGCTTATGGTTGTTTTATTATCTTTTTCATGAATTTGTTGTTATGCTATGTATGTATGATTTCATGTTAAGTGTTTGAAGTCTGAGAGAGAGAGGAAATGAGTTTCAATTGTTTCTCATCCTGAGTGAGAATTTCCTACAAGGAGTGCAGTGAAACATCTGCAAGGTGTGCATTAACGAAGGTTCAGATTTCATCTCTAAAAGCTCAGGAGGGATATCATTGTTCTCATTTCAACAGAAGTGCAAGTGGAGCACAGGGGCTATACAAGGCATGCGCAGGCTAGTTCAATCCTTAGAATATTTTTAACTAAGGTTGAGAGATTGAAGGACTATTGTTTTAGAGAAAGTGCACAGAGTCGTGAGTTCAAATACCCAGAAGTAATTGAAGGATTGTTGCAAGGAGTGCGTGCAGGAGTTCTTTGGTGATTTGAAGTTGTCAGAGAAGCTCAGAAGGGGTAGTGCCTTTGAATTATTCAAAGGGAGGTGAAGTGAAATTTCTTTGTAGAAGGAAGGTCATGGCGAGGGGACATTAGTTCATTTCATAGAAGTTCTTGAGGAGGGAACTGAACGGTCAGAATTCTCCGAGGAGAAATCCCGAAATAGTGAGCACCGTAGGACCCAAGGAAGTTGTAGGGGAAGTTAAGTGTTGGATAGATCCACTTTCAAAAGGAAGCATTCAACATGGATCGTTGATTTCGATCATTTGACCATCAAGATCATTTCAGCATTTCGGGGATCATAAATCCGAAGTGTGGACGAAATATTTGGTTGGTCAAATCCATGAAACGCAAAAATATTTTTTGTGTACTAAGACAAGGGGTGACGAGGTCGAAATCTTAGAACTTTGGAATTTGGGATTTCGAAGGTCCTGAGGATGAGTGATCATGACATAGGGATTTGTCGGCATTTCAGGATTTCAGAAAATCAGGATTCAGAATACCGAAAGTCTTGAGGACAAGGATCTTGGGCCCTTGCACTTAGAATTTTAAAGTTGCAAGATCTGAGATATCGTGAAGTGGTATTTTGGCATTTTGGGAATTGGGATTTTGGCATTGTCGTTGACAAGAATTCGGGCTCTTCACATGAGAACCCCCAAAGTTGTGAAACGCAAAATAGTGTGAAGGGACATTTCTCGAATTCCATATTTCGAGGTTTGGGAACCTGAGAGGATAGTGTTCTGGGATCAAGAGTCTTGGACTCCTGGTACCCAAAAGTCTGAAATCACGTAGGTCATTGGTTCAAAGGGAGGCTTATAGCCATTGATCCCATTGGAGATATCATTTTGGAGTTTCGTGGTTTGTGGAGGTTAAGGCACTGGAAGCTTTACATCAGGACTCGCAAACTCACGAAGTTCAAAACTCCGAAAAGGGGAAAAAATTCCGATAGAAGCCAGCCTTTTGCTAAACATTTAGGGTTTCAACATTTCAGTAGTTGTGAAGATAAGAGGTCGGGATTCCTTATTTTGGAACTCCCAAAGTCACGAAATGTGATACAACTATGTAGGAGGATGCAGCCAAGCATTTCGAGAATATCGACATTTTGCGTTTTGAAAGGTGGAAAGGTCAAGAACCTTTATAACAGGATTCACAAAATCTGAAACCCCGAAAAGGTGAAATCCTGATACAGGAGCAGAACATGGTCAGAGATTTCGGCGTATCGGCATTTCGGGTTTCAGTAAGTGGAAGAGTCGAGGAGCTCGACATTAGGGATCGCGAACTCCCAAAATACAAATTCCTTAGTGGCTTAAACAAATGGGTTGGTTAACCCTCGACATGGTTGTAGTGAAGATCCTGAGCGGATCTCGGCCCGAGGGCAGGGGGATCTGTGTCAAGTTGTATCAGAGCACAAAATAATTTATTTGCTTTCTGTAGCAGAGAAAAGAAAAATTTCTCAGCCATGCTGCAAGAAGAAGAGATGGACCCATTCCAATGCCTGATCCAACAGTGGAAAGGGAAGTGCATGAACTATGTGCCAGGCTTGATGCCATGGAGACAACACAGAGGTGCACAGTCGATGCTAGAGATATCAGCGAGGCTGAAAGTGAAAATGAAGCTGGACATGAAGGAGAAGAAGTAGTAGTCGAGGATGCTGCACATGAACACCTATTCAAGTTTGTTGCAAGGATAGGTTCCAGAGCAAAAATGGATATTCCCATGTATGAGGGGAACTTGGATGTTGAAGAACTTATAGACTAGATTAGAGCTCTGGATAAATATTTTGACTATGAGGATGTCAAGGAAGACAACAAGGTCAAGCACGTTGTCACAAGACTTAAAGGGCATGAAACATTATGGTGGGATGAATTGTAGGCTGTCAGACACTGCAAAGGTGAGAAGAAAATCAAAATTTGGGATAGAATGCTTGCAAAGATGAAAGCCAAATTCATACCCAAGGATTATCATATTACTCTGTTTTGGAGAATGTAGAACTTGAGATAGAAGTTGATGATAGTGAAAGAATACACTAAAGAATTCTACAAGATCAACATCAGGACAAGTCATCAGGAAAGTGATGATGAAAAGGTTGTCGGGTACATGAATGGTCTGAGATATGACATCCAAGATGAGATGAGAATGATGAGCCTTCAGAATGTGGATGATGCTTATCAGATGGCTCTGAAAGCTGAAGAGAAGCTGAGCCAAAAGAAAGGTCAGAGAGGCTTAGTCAAAAGTCAATCCCAAGGCAAAACAATTTCCCAAGACAAAACTCAAAAATCTAAAGAAGAGTGGAAGAAACCTAAAACTCAAACTGAGAGAGGGGGAAGCTCACAGAGAGGACAATATGCTGATAGAAATACTTTTAATCGAACCAGAGGAAGAGGAAGAGGCATAGCTGGAGAAATAAAATTCTTTACCTGTGGAGAAAATGGACATAAATCCTATGAATGTCCAGATAGAAAGAAAGAAGGACGTGAAACTCACATTGCCAAAGAACAAGGAAAGAATGTTGAGGTAGAATATGTTGAGGGTGGAAGATCACTGATTATGAGGAAAGTTCTCTTGAAGCTAGAGAAAGAGGAAGAACACCCAGTCCAAAGGAACAAAATTTTTTCGGACTACTTGCAAGACAAAACACAGGGTATGCAAAGACATCGTGGATAGTGGTAGCACAGACAATCTCGTATCTACAGAGATGGTAGAAAAGTTGGAGCTGGATACTATTGAACATCCAAGCCCATACAGAGTTTCGTGGCTACAAAAAAGACATCAGGTAAATGTCACTAAACAATGTGTAGTTGAATTTAAAATAGAAATATATAAGGATGAAATACTATGTGATGTTATTCCCATGGAGGTTTGTCATCTATCGTTGGATAGACCATGGCAATATGACAGGAATGTGATTCATGATGGGGGAAAGAACACATACACCCTGGAGAAGAATGGGAGAATTCACATGTTGCTGCCGATTAAGGATAAAGAAGTGAAACCAGAGGTGAGAAACACTGTACTTCTCATGAGTGGGAAGTAACTTCTTAAGGAGGTTAAGAAGAAGGAAGATACACAATTAATTGTGGTCAGGAAAGCTAGAATTGTTTTAACTAGTACAAGAGTGGATGATTTACCAGAGGAAATCTAGAATTTGTTGGAAGAGTTTTCTGATATAGTAGTGGACGAACTACCTTGTTCATTGCCACCGATTAGAGGTATAAGTCATCACATCGATATTATACTTGGATCCAGTTTACCGAACAAAGTAGCATACAGATTGACAACACAAGAGAATGAAGAAGTAAAAGACAAGTCCAGGATTTAATGGATAAAGGATTGATTAGAGAGAGCTTGAATCCATGCGATGTTCCAACCGTGCTCAGCCCAAAGAAAGATGGAGGCTGGAGGATGTGCATAGACTCGAGGGAAATTAACAAGATTACCATCAAATATAGATTTCCTTTGCTAAGGATGGATGATTTGATGGATTGCTTGAGTGGGGCAATTTTTTTTTCAAAGATTGATTTGAAAAGGATATCATCAAATTCGTATGAGAGAAGGTGATGAATGGAAGACGACATTCAAAATGAATGAGGGGCTGTATGAATGGCTTGTTATGCCATTTGGTTTAACAAATGCACCCAATACTTTCATGAGATTGATGAATCAAGTCCTGAAGGATTTCATAGGAAAATTCGTCATTGTATATCTTGATGATATATTGATTTTCAGCAAAACTGAAGTAGAGCATTTAAGGCATTTAGCTACAGTGATGAGGAGATTACAGAAATAGAAGTTGCTGATAAATATGAAGAAATCAACATTTATGAGGACAGAAATCATTTATCTGGGTTTTGTTATATCTGCAAATGAGATGAAAATGGATCCATATAAGGTAGAAGCGATTAAGGATTGACCATCACCGAAGAGTGTATTTGAGGTTCGAAGCTTCCATGGATTGGCTAGTTTCTACAGGGAATTTATCAGAAATTTCAGTGGAATTAGTGCACCGATGAAGGACATGGTGAAGAAAATACATAAGTCTTTTCACTGGACAGAAGAAGCAGAGAAAAGTTTCAATCTGTTGAAAAAGAAGATTATTGAACAACCAATTTTGGTGTTGCCGGATTTCAGTAAGACATTTCAGGTCAAATGTGATGCAAGTGGGTTTGCAATTGGAGCGTTCTTGAGCCAAGATGACAGGCCAGTCGCATACTTCAGTGAAAAAATAAATGAAGCAAAGATTAAATATTCGACATATGACAAAGAATTTTATGCAGGCATACAAGCACTGAAGAAATGGAGACATTATTTGGTCCCTAAAGAGTTTGTTTTGTATAGCGATAATCATGCTTTACAATTCTTGACTCAACAACAGAAGTTGAACCAAAGACATGTTAAATGGGTTGAATATATGCATAATTTTACTTTTGTAATTAAACATATTTTTGGAACTACTAACAAAGTTGTTGATGCTTTGAGCAGGAAATGTTTGCTTATGTAGGATTTCAAAGTCAAAACATTGGGTTTTGATAACTTGAAGGACATATACAGAGATGACCCAGATTTCAAAGAGGCGTATGAGGCATCTGAGAATCCAGTTCTCAGGGACAGAAGTCAATGGACCAAATATATTATCCAAGATGGATTATTATTCAGGGGAAATCAATTATGTATTCTTATGTAGACCCCCAACCCTCTATTGACCCTCGGGTCAAGGTCCTCTACAGGATCATTATAATTCCTACCCTTGAGTCAGATTGGCTCTTCAATTCCTCTTTAGGGAATCTCACGCACATAAAGTGGTGCTTCTCCATAGGTCCTTATGAATTGATCCCACACGATCAAACGCAAAGCATCAATTCCAATCTCGCTCTAACCAAAAAATGTGGTCGTATTTCTTGCAATATAGGAACTTCAGAGTTCGCAGCTTCGTGACTTCTCCTTCCAATTCTCTCAACTTTTCACCTTCCAAATTCATGATACCTGAAGTGTAGATATGGGTATGGCTCCTATGCTCATCAATGCCCTCCACACGTGACCACCGGCTAGGATTAACGCTAGTGCCTCTCGCTCAATTTTTAGTGTCCAACCTTGGCACCTTCCCTTCATGAACCCCCAATAAGTGACATTATCTTTCCCTCTCGCGTTATCGCTACTTACGACTTCGTAAGTCGAGGGGTTGAACTCTCATTCCCTTATCTCATGAATCCCTGAGACACAAGAGGTCAATGGGGTGTTGACTCCTTTCACTAGGTGACACGTGTCCGCCTGTCTATCACCTAGGCCCACCTTGCGGTTCTGCCATGTGTCTCTGGTGCCTAGCTTTGGCACTTCATGACCTCGCTCCCCAAGCGCTGCCTCCTTTGTATCCTGACACCCAAAGTGCCAAGATCCCAAACTCCTTGTTACTCCCTATCGCACCTTGCGACTTTGGGACTTTTGGGACAAAAGTATCGACTCCCCAACTGCCTAAACCTGAAATGTTGATCCACCAAAATGGTTGATGACGTCCTTTCCCTGTACTTATATCACGTCTCACAATTTCAATAATCCCAAAATATATATCTCGAGCTCCTATCCTCCGAAATGCTGAAATGGCAAATTTTGACTCGTTATTAATGCTAGCCCCACAACGGAACTTCTTGCCCTGTCGGGACTTCGCACTTTGCGATTTCATGAATCTTGATGCAAGGTTTTCGGTCCTTCAAATCATGAATCCCTGAAATGAGAATTCATGGGTGATCCAACGGCCCTTGTCGACTTGGATCCTACGGTGTAGCTTCTCCTGATATTGCACTTGAAGAATACTTGCCATAACTTCCCTGCTCCTCTACAAGATCTGACAGCTCTCAGAATTTCACGAATTCTCCATGGATAATTCTGACCGTCCAATTCCTCCTTGACAACTCCTACGAGATGAACAAGGTATTCCTTCACGGAACTTGTCTACCTGCAAAACAACTTTTTTATGCCTCCTTCCAACACTTCAAGGCACAAGCCCTCTTGAGCTTCTCTTCGACAACTTCAAAGACTCTATCCCTCCTGAGCTTGATTGAAATCCTCAATTACTCTGGGGATAACTTCTGCATGCACTCCTTGCAGTACTTCTTCAAATATGCTCTAGTATTTGAACCTCTTCGACTATGTGCACTCCTTGCAGCAACAATCCTTCAACAATTTCACTCAGGTTGTAACCCTGAGACTTCACTCGGCCTGCGCACACCTTACATGGATCCTGTACTTAACTTACACTTCCACAAGAATGAGAACAATGTTATCCCTCCTGAGATTTCAGAGATAAAAACTATGAACCCTTGTCAACGCACTCCTTATGGACAAACTCTATTGCACTCCTTGCAGGAATTTTACTCTCTCAGGTTGAGAAACAATTGAAACTCATTCCTTACTCTCTCTCTCAGATTTCAAACATTCAACAAGAAGTCATTCATACATAGAATAACAACAAATGCATAATAGGAAGAGGAAAATATCTATAAGCATAACATTCAACATACATACACGAAGAATATTACAACACCATGAGTCTGAATCAAAGCTTCATGTATTAATTCAGGACTTCTGTACATGGGTGTGTTCAAATACAATTCTCTTCTTCTTATCCTCTTTGTGCTCTAGGCTCGATTGATTATGCTAATGTTACAATGATACAAGATGAGGGTGTCTATAGTCGGTTTTCCCTCTTACGCTCTAAACTGTCTAATCTGCATTTAGATCTACCTACTCACATTAATTATGTATTAATGCCTTCACCTACTACATATGAGAGCGGATCACTCAAGATCTGTTTACAATATCTAAGTGTGCTTCATCTTAAATATTACATTAACATCCACACATTTATTTCAAAACGTCTCAAAACACTTTTGCAACGTGCTGAAATGCATTGGCACTTGTCCCATCTATCTTCCGCCTCCACACTTGCTTGTTGTTGGCGATGCTCCTGCATCATACTCCCTCACTTGAGAAAATTTCAAGGGCTCCTGTCCATGATCTCTCGCATGGTCTGCCCATTCTTTTGAATATCTTCTTCATTTTCCCAGCTGGCGTCTTCAACTGGATGTCCCTACCACTTGACCAAGTATTCAAAATATTCCTTTTGCTTGGTCCTCTTACTAACTCTTTTGTCCAGTATGGTTTTCATCTGTGGCTTCTCTGCAACTGGCATCTGTTTACTCCACTGAACCTCTGGTTGTTCACTGTCTGCTCCTACCTCTTTATATTTATAAGGGTACAAATCTAAGATGTTGAATATCAGAGAAATTCCGATCCCATCGGGTAATTAGATCTCATAAGAATTTGTCCAAAATTTCCTTATGATCTGGAACGGTCCAATTTTCTTCATTTTCAATTTATTATATGTCCCTCTTGGGAACCTTTCCTTTATCAAGTGTGCAAGGATCAAATCACCAACTTCGAACTAAAGTTGTCGCATGTGTTGATCTGTTCTTCACTTATACTCTTGGCTCAAGTTCTGCAATCGCTCCTTCACCTGGTTGTGAAGCTCCCTCATTGCCTCAGCAAAATCTTCTGTACTAGCATTCCTAGTTGCATTATGTTCTAAATCCCTCAATTCAAAAACTCCCCTTGGCTGCATGCCATAAACAATTTGAAATGGACTCTGCCCTGTGATTCTATTGATTGAATCATTATAAGAAAATTCCACCTGTGGTAGAATATTGTCCCACTGACTGTGGTGTTCTGTCACCAAACTCCTCAGCAAGTCTCCCAAACTTCTGTTGACAACCTCTGTTTGGCCATCCGTCTGAGGATGATAATATGAACTGAACAACAAGTTTGTTCCTAGATTTTTCCATAAGGTTCTCCAGAAGTGTCCCACAAACGTCCTGTCTTGATCCAAAACTATTCTCCTTGGTAAGCCGTGAAGTCGAATGACTTCTTTTAAAAATAGATTCACAATGTGAGTTGTGTCACTGGTTTTCTAACATGGTATGAAGTGTGCCATTTTAGAAAAATTGTCTATTACGACAAAGATTGAATCGAACCCTCTTTGTGTTCTCGGCAGCCCCAATATGAAGTCCATGCTTACTGCATCCCATGGCCTCTCTGGTATGGGTAACGGTTGATATAAGCCAACATTCTGCCTCTTTCCTTTTGAATGCTAGCAAATTCTACATCTGTCCATGAATCTTTTGACATCTTCTCTCATTCCTAGCCAAAAATATGACTCATTTAACTTTGAGAATGTCTTTTCATGACCGAAATGTCTGGTCAATCCTCCACTGTGTTTCCCCTTCAACAAATTCTCCCTCATGGAGCATTTTGGAATACAAGGTTGATTACCCTTAAACAATAATCCTTCCTGGATCATGTATTCTTTCCATTGACTTTTGTCCCTAAGAATTGGATTCTTAGCTGCTTCATATGCCTCCTTAAAATTTGGATCATCTGTGTACATTTCCTTGAGGTTATCAAAACCCAAAGTTTTGACGCTGAACTACTGCAATAGCAAACATTTCCTGCTCAAAGCATCAACAACTTTGTTAGCAGTTCCAGAAATATACTTAATTACAAAATTAAAGTTCTTCATGTATTCAACCCATTTAACATGTCTTTGATTCAACTTCTCATGTTGAGTCACAAATTGCAAAGCATGATTGTCACTGTATAAGACAAAATCATTAGGAATCAAATAGTGTCTCCATTTCTTCAATGCCTAAATAATAGCATAGAACTCCTTGTCATACGTGGAGTATTTTATTTTGGCTTCATTCAGCTTCTCGCTGAAGTATGCTATCGGTCTGTCTTCTTGACTCAAGACTGCCCCTATTGCAAACCCACTTGCATCACATTTTACTTGAAATGTCTTTTTGAAATCCGACAACACCAAAATTGGTTGTTCCATGATTTTCCTTTTCAACAAATTGAAGCTTTTCTCCACCTCTTTTGTCCAGTGAAAAGAGTTGTGTCTCTTATTAACTGTGTCCATCATTGGTGCGTTAATTCCACTGAAATTCCTGATGAATTTTCTATGGAAACCAGCCAATCCGTGAAAACTTCAAACTTCAAAGATACTCTTTGGTGATGGCCAATTCTTAATCACCTCCACTTTATCTGGATCCATATTCAACTTGTCTGCAGAAATAACAAACCCCAAATAAATGAGTTTTTTCTTCATGAACGAGGATTTCTTCATGTTTATCAACAAATTCTCTTGCTGTAGTCTCTTGATCACTGTATTCAAATGTTTCAGATGGTCTGCCTCTGTTTTATAGAAAATCAGTATGTCATCAAGATACACAATGACAATTTTTCCGATGAAATCCTTCAGGACTTCATTCATCAATCTCATGGAAGTGCTTGGTGTGTTTGTTAAGCCAAACGACATAACAATCCATTCATACAACCCTTCATTGGTCTTGAATGTTGTCTTCCATTTGTCTCCTTCTCCCATACGAATTTGATGATATCCACTTTTCAAATCAATCTTCAAAAAAAAAATTGCTCCA
>JZKD02S2329947.1:297688-308835 GCA_000966675.3 Picea glauca
TTGAAGCAAGCTCCCAGAGCTTGGTATGGCCGTATAGAAAGTTTCTTGACGAGCTTGGGCTTTACCAAGAGTAAAGCAGATTCAAATCTCTACTTCAAGATCATGGATAATGAACTAGTAATACTATTACTTCATGTGGATGACTTATTCTTAACTAGAGAAGAAAATATCATCGCTGAATGTAAACAGAGACTTGCCATAGAATTTGAAATGAAATACCTTGGTCTAATTCATTACTTCTTAGGTCTTGAGGTATGGCAGAGTCCAGAGAGAATCTTCCTTAACCAGGGGAAGTACACGGTCAAAATATTAAAGAGATTCGACATGCTAGAATGAAAGTCCATGAATACTCCCATGGAAGTAAAGCTGAAGTTGCTAGTCGATACTTCGTCAGATTTGATAGATGCCACTCTGTACAGACAGATTATTGGATCACTGATGTACCTGACGAACACCAGACCAGACATCTGTTTTGCAGTGAACACCTTGAGTCAGTTTTTGGTAGATCCCAGATGTGCTCATTTAGTGGCTGCAAAACATGTGATGAGGTACCTTAAAGGTACAATGGATTATGGTCTCAACTATGATGGAGATCATGACTTCACACTGAGTGGATATACTGATGTATATTGGGCAGAAAGCATTGCTGACAGAAAAATCACTTCCGGATGTTGTTTCAGTTTGGGATCAGCTATGATCTCGTGGCAGAGTAGGAAGCAATCTAGTATTGCTCTCAGTACAGTGGAAGTAGAGTACATTGCCGCATGTTCTACTAGCTGCGAAGCTATATGGCCTCGAAAGTTGCTGACAAGCCTATTTGATTTAGAGATGAGAGAAACTACAATTCTATGTGACAATCAAAGATGTATTAAAATGACAGAGAATCCTGTGTTCCATGACAGGTCAAAGCACATAGAGACCCATTATCATTTCATCCACGACATGGTACAAAGAGGAGCCTTGAAGCTCCAGTACATTAGCACATATGAATAGGTTGTTGATGTGTTGACTAAGCCTCTATCTCATGTAAAGTTTGAACACCTTCCAGATAAGCTTGGTATTGTCCGAAAGGACCCTCCCTAAAAGGGAGAGTAGATGTATTCCTTGCTTCTGACCTCGCTGTTAGACGTAAAGAATGACGTCGTGCGATCCTTGCTTATGACCTCGTTGTTAGACGTAAAGTAAGATGAGTTATGCTTCTGACCTAGTTGTTAGACGTAAAGAATAACGTCGTTGATTCCTTGCTTCTGACCTCGCTGTTAGACATAAATCAAGACGAGTCATGCTTCTGACGTTGTTGTTAGACATAAAGCAAGATGAGTTATGCTTCTGACCTAGTTGTTAGACATAAAGCATAACGTCGTTGATTCCTTGCTTCTGGCCTAGTTGTTAGATGCAAAGCAAGATGATTCCTCGCTTCTGACCTCATTGTTAGACGTAAAGCGAGATGTTGATGTGTTCCTTTCTTTTGACCTTATTGTTAAACATAAAGAAAGATGAGTCATACTTCTGACCTAGTTTTTAGATGTAAATCATGACGTTGTGATTCCTCGCTTCTGACCTAGTTGTTAGACGTAAAGAAAGATGATGATATTACTTGCTTCTGACCTAGTTTTTAGACGTAAAGAAATATGTGACCAACACTAAGCTACTAGCTTAACCACTGTGACATTGAGCTAGTGTAGTACTGTGATGTGCCATCCTAGTGTTGTGATGAGGTATCATTTTTACTGATACATATTTGATGCAGATGATGATAGAATTCTTTCAAGAATGATGATGTTGCCGATGAACAAAACTTCTGATGACTCGTAAATGTGCTAGACAATGTTTCAAGATGATATTGATCATATTGTCCTCCAGATGCCACTAATGATGAAGACCTCTCTCGCCTGATGCTGATGAAGAATACCCTTATTGTTAAGGGGGAGTGTTGAAACAATGTAACTATGAAGAGCATTCTTAGTATTATTTTATTATTGGATTAAATCCCCATTACAGATTAATCATGTCATTATTATTATTATTGTTATTGGATTAATCCCCATTGAGGATTAATCATGTTGGTAATTGTATAAGGACAAAATACCCTTTTGCGGATTGGTCATCGGACAATTACAAAGGACAGAATAAGAAGTCGGCCCTAGTAGTTATTATGGAAGACCCATAATTAATTAAAGGTGGGTTTTTCCACCCAGAGTGAGAGGTTGGCCCTACCATTTGTGACCTTTCACACATGTCAGTCTGATATAAATAAGAGGCTAGTGCCTCACTTCAAACACACAACTCACTTTCTCATTCTCTTATGAGGCAAGCTACAATTACCAGTTGGAGAGAGGGAGAAGAGTGGCGCATCTCTTGGGGAGGAATTTCTGTATTGGTTTGAGTTATCTCTTGAACATTGTATAAGATATTTATGATAAGGAATTTTTTGATGGGTTTTCTTCCCCTAGAGGGTTTCCTAGGATAAATGTTGTGTCTCTTGTGAATGTGTATTTCTCAGTGATCTTGTTCTTATTATGCTCTTATCTATTGAAATGCAAAGAACTATAATAATGGCATAAACATTAACATATTAAACATATGATATTTGTACCCTTACAAAGATGAAGAAGTAGGGGCAGAGAATGAACAGACAGAAATTCAGTGGACCAAACAAATGCCTGTAGTTGCAAAGCCATAGATGGAAAGTATACTTGACAAGAGAATCAACAAGAAGACCAGGAGGAAAGAGTATTTTGAATACTTGGTTAAATGGAAGGGACATCCATTTTAGGATGCCAGTTGGGAAGATGAAGAAAAAATTCAGAAGCATGGACAGACCGTGCAAGATCTCATGAACAAGAGTTCATGAGAAAATTTTCGATCAAGGGAGTATGATGCAGGAGCATCACAAGTAGCCAGCAGCAAGGAAGCCTGAAGGAAGAAGACAGCTAGAAAGTGCAATATACATTTTACACGTTTTGGAAATGTTTTTGAGGCATTAATGTAATGGTTAAAAGAAAGCATATTTGCATATTATAAACAGATCATGAGTGATTCGCTCTCATATGAAGAACGTAGAGGAATTTATGCATACTTAATGAAAGTAGGTAGGTTTGAATTAGAGATTAGGCAGTTTAGAAGAATAGGAGGGAAAACAACCATAGACACCCTCGTCTTTGTGTCTTTATATCTTTGTATCATTCAGAATTAGATCAATTAAGTACATTAGCATAGAGAAGAAGAGAGTTGTAGCAGGAGAGTTGTATAGGAGAACCCATGTACAAAAATTCTGAATTAATATATGAAGCTTTGATTCATATTCATGTTGTTACGATTATTTTCGTGTATACATGCTAATTGATCTTCTTATGGTTGTTTTATTCTCTCTGTCATGAATTTGTTGTTATTCTATATATCTATGATTTCATGTTAATTGTTCAAAGTCTAAGAGAGAGAGGAAATGAGTTTCAATTGTTTCTCATCCTGAGTGAGAATTTCCTACAAGGAGTGCAGTGAAACGTTCGCAAGGTGTGTGTTGACGAAGGTTCAAAGTTCATCTCTGAAAGATCAGGAGGGATACCGTTGTTCTCATTTCAACAGAAGTGCAAGTGGAGCATAGGGGTCATGCAAGGCGTGCCCAGGCTAGTTGAATCCTTAGAATATTGTTAACTAAGGTTGAGAGATTGAAGGACTATTGTTGTAGAGAAAGTGCACAAAGTCGTGAGTTCAAATACCCAGAAGTAATTGAAGGATTGTCACAAGGAGTGCGTGAAGGAGTTATTTGGTGATTTGAATTTGTCAGAGAAGCTCAAAAGGGGTAGTTCCTTTGAGGTATTCAAAGGGAGGCAAAGTGAAACTTCTTTGCAAAAGGAAGGTCACGACGAGGGGACATTAGCTCATTTCGCAGAAGTTTTTGAGGAGTGAACTGAATGGTCAGAATTCTCCGAGGAGAACTCCCGAAATAGCGAGGACCGTAGGATCCAAGGAAGTTACAGGGCAAGTTAAGTGTTGGATAGATCCACCTACAAAAGGTAGGATTCAACGTGGATCGTTGATTTTGATCATTTGACCGTCAAGATCATTTTGGCATTTTGGGGATCACAAATCCAAAGTGTGGGAGAAACCTTTGGTTGGTCAAATCCCTGAAACGTGAAAAGTGTTTTCGTGTACAAAGAGAAGGGGTGATGAAGTCAGAATCTTAGAACTTCAGAATTCAGGATTTTGGAGGTCCTGAGGATGAGTGATTGGGACATAGGGAGGAGGAAAGCCCGAAATCCGAAGTCACGGCAGGATATTTGTCAGCATTCCGGGATTTCAGAAAATCGAGATTCGAAATACCGGAAGTCTTGAGGACAAGGATAATGGGCCCTTGCACTTAGAATTTTGAAGTTGCGAGATCTGGGATATCGTGAAGTGGTATTTCATCATTTCGAGAATCAGTATTTCGACATTCCTATTGACAAGAATTCGGGCTCTTCACATGAGAACCGCCGAAGTTGTGAAATGTGAAATAGTGTGAAGGGATGTTTTGACAATTTGATATTTTGGGGTTCGGGAACCCAGTAGGATAGTGTTATTGGATCGAGAGTCTTGGACTCTCGGTACCCGAAAGTCTGAAATCACGTGGGTCATTGGATCAAAGGGAGGCTTATAGCCATTGATCCCATTGAAGATATAATTTCAGAGTTTTGGGGTTTGTGGAGGTTAGGGCGCTAGAAGCTTTACATCAGGACTTGTGAACTTGTGAAGTCTGATACTCTAAAAAGGGGGAAAAGTTCTGATAGAAGCCAACCTTTTGCTGAACATTTCTGGTTTTGGCATTTCGCTAGTTATGAAGACAAGAGGTCGGGATTCCTTGTTCCGGAACTCCCGAAGTCATGAAACATGATACAGCTATGTACGAGGACGTGGCCAGTCATTTTAGGAATATCGAAATTTCAGGTTTCGGAAGGTGGAAAGGTCAAGAACCTTGATAATAGGATTCACGAAATCGCAAAGTCTGAAACCCCGAAAAGGCAAAAAAACTGATACAGGAGCAGAACATGGTCAAAGATTTTGGCGTATCGGCATTTCGGGTTTCAGCAAGTGGAAGAGTCGAGGACATTGACATTAGGGATCATGAACCCATGAAATATGAAGTCCTTAGTGGCTTAAACAAAGGGGTTGGTTAACCCTAGGTGTGGTTGTAGTGAAGATCCTAAGTGGATCTCGACCCTAGGGCAGGGGGATCTGCGTGAAGTGGTATCAAAGTACAGAATAATTTATTCTCTTTCTGTAGTAGAGAAAAGAGAAATTTCTCAGCCATTCCACCGAGAAGAAGAGATGGACTCATGCCAATGCCTGATCCAACAGTGGAAAGGGAAATGCACAAACTATGTGCTAGGCTTGATGCCATGGAGACAGTACAGAGGCGCACAGTCGACGCTAGAGATATCAGTGAGGCTAAAAGTGAAAATGAATATAGACATGAAGGAGAAGAAGTAGCAGTCGAGGATGCTACAGATGAATGCCTATTCAAGGTTTTTTCAAGGATAGGTGTCAGAGAAAAAATGGAGATTCCCATGTATGAGGGGAACCTGGATGTTGAAGAACTTCTAGACTGGATTAGAGCTCTGGATAAATATTTTGACTATGAGGATGTCGAGGAAGACAAGTGATGCAGATGCCCCACTACCTCTCAACCCGCAGGTTCGAAGGCCACGTCGATGCAGGATCTTTTCTTTCTCACGGCCCAAAGAACACTAATCGGTCCTTCTATTTCCCTATCGGGAAATCCACACCCACAGCAAACTCTCCACAGGATCTCCTCTTTACAATCGAGAGATCAGACTTCGTGACTTCGTGAGGTCAGTGGTCGAACATTCGACCCTTGAATACCCGATATTCGATGACAGTCAACGTTGACCTTTTCCTATCGGGATTTCATCTATCGTGATTTTGGCACTCGTGATGTCGAGTAATTTGTATCCCTGACTTCCGATGCTCGATACGCCGAAACTATGACACATGCACGAGTTTGACTTTTCAACACCCCATCACCTCTGTCGGGATTTTGGACTTTGCGGTATCGTAAATACAGATGTAAATGTTTCAGGACTTCTCGCCACGAAACTCCAATAACTCATGCCACATGTCCACTCACGGACTCTTATTGCCCACACGATTCTTTGGCTATCGGAATATCACATTTTGTGGTATCGCGATTCCTAATGCAGTGTTCACAGAGTCTCAACTAGCGAAACCCCGATATGAGATATTCTCATGTAGATCCAACGACCCTTGTGGCTCAGATTTACAGTTTTGCCCCTCTTGAGATTTGAACCCCTCCACACTTGCACTGTACATTCACTGCTTGTCTATGAGATCTAAAGGCTCATGGAAATTCATGAATTCTCCTCAGACAATTCTGACCGCCCATCCTTCCTGATGAAATATATTGAATGATTCAAGTGTTCTGCCTTCGGAACTTATCCACCTGCATGAGAAACTTGTGACACTTCTTACAACTTCATGTCACAACTTCCCTTGCACTGTCCTTCAATGATTTTGAAATCCTTATCCTTCCTGAGCTTTCAGAAGATCCCTGCATGCATTCCTTGCGAAAAACTTTCAAGCACTTCTTGAGTATTAAAATTCCTTCGACCCTGCGCACACCTGCAATAGCAGTCTCTAAATGCTTCACTCAGGTTCACAACCCTAAAGATTTACTTGGCTTGCGCACTCCTTGTGTGGCTCCTGTGCTCAACTGCACTTTTGGGAGAATGAGAACAAAAGAAACCCTATCTGAACCCTCTATCAATGCACTCCTTGCGGACACTTCAACTGCACTCCTTGTAGGAACTCTTGCTCAAATAAGGAAACAATTGAAACTCATTCCTGATTCCTTTCAGACTTCAACTCAAACATGAAATCATATACACAACATATAAAGAAAATGTATAACAGGAAGCAAACATTCATGAGCATATTATTCAACATCAACATACAGAGAACAAACACAAAAACCATGAATTTGAATCAAACTCTTCTATTAATCCAAATATCTGCACATGGGTGTTCTTACAGAGCTCTCTGCTTCTCCTATGCTCCAATGCTTCATAATCTTCCATAATGTTACAATACACAATGAGGGTTTCTATATCTCGTTTCCCTCTTGCGCTCTAAAACTGTCTAATCTAGAATTAAATTCTATCTACCTGCATTAACTACTTTAAATTCCTTCTACCTACTAAGGATGAGAGAAAATTGCGCAAGGTCCATTTACATTATACAAGTGTGCTTCATTAAATTTCCACATTTATGTTCGCGCATCAAATCCAAGAGAATTTCAAAAAATTGCATTGGCGCTTGTCCATTCATCCTTCGCTTTTGCGCTGGATCGCTTGATGTGTTGGCAATGCTCCTGCATCATACTCCTCGGATTGAAAATTTTCATAGGCTCCTGTCCATGAGCTCATGCACGGTCTTTCCATGCTTCTGTATCTCCTCTTCAGTCACCCAGCTGGCATCTTTAACTGGATGGTTCTTCCATTTGACCAGATACTCGAAGTATTACTTCCGCCTGGTCTTCTTGCTCACTCTCTTGTCCAGTATGCGCTCCATCTGCGACTTCACTGCTACTGGAATATTATTTCACCACTGGATTACTAGATGCTCATCTCCAGTCTCTGTTTCCTCAACTTTATATGGGTACAAATTAGAGATATTGAATATCAGAGAAATTTCGATCCCATCGGGTAATTCAATATCATAAGCATTTTCCCCAAATTTCTTCAAGACCTTACATGGCCCGATTTTATTCATCTTCAGCTTATTATATGTTCCTCTTGGGAACCTTTCCTTTTGCAAATGTGCCAGAACCAAATCATCAACCTCAAACTAAATTTTTCTTGTGTGTTGATCTACTCTACGCTTATACTCCTGACTTGAAATTTGCAGTCATTGCTTCACCTGGCTGTGAACTTCTTTCATCACCTCTACAAATTCTTCTGCACTAGCACTCCTAGTCGCAGTTTGTTATGAATCCCTCAGTTCAAAAATTCCTCTCGGCTACATGCCATAGGCAATATGAAACGAACTCTAGCCTGTTCTCCTGTTAACTGAGTCGTTATACGCAAACTCTACCTGTGGTAATATGTTGTTCCACTGGCTGTGGTGCTCTGTCACCAAGCTCCTCAGCAAGTCTCTCAAACTTTTGTTGACCACTTCTGTCTGTCCATCCGTCTGAGGATGATAAGCTAAACTGAATGACAAGTTAGTTCCCAGCTTCTTCCATAAGGTCCTCCAAAAATTACCTATGAATTTCATATCACGAACCGAAACTATACTCCTCGACAACCCATGAAGTTGAATAACCTCTTTGAAAAACAGGTTCGCAATGTGAGTTGCGTCACTAGTTTTCTAACATGGAATGAAGTGTGCCATCTTGGAAAATATATCCACCACCACAAAGATTGAATCAACACCTCTTTTTGTTCTTGGCAACCCCAATACAAAATCCATGCTAATTTCATCCCATGGCCTCTCTAGTATGGGAAATGGTTGATAAAACCCTGCATTCTGCTTCCTTCCCTTTGAATGCTGGAAAATTATACATATTTCCACAAACCTCTTGAAATCAGCTTGCATTCCTGGCCAAAAGTATGAATCATTCAGCTTTGTGAACGTCTTGTCATGACCAAAGTGTCCTGCTAATCCTCCACTGTGTTTCTCCTTTAGCAGATTCTCCCTCATGGAGCATTTCAGAATACACAGTTGATTTCCACTGAACAACAATCCTTCCTGGATCATGTATTCTATCCACGGGTTTATGTCTCTGAGAATTGGATTCTTAGATGCTTCATACGCCTCCTTGAAATCTGGATCATCTGCGTACATGTCCCTGAGATCATCAAAACCCAACGTTTTAACTTTGAACTCCTACAACAACAAACACTTCCTGCTCAAAGCATCAACCACTTTGTTAGCAGTACACGAAATATGTTTTATCACAAAAGTGAAATTCTATATATACTCAACCCATTTGACATGTTTCTGATTCAACTTTTCCTGTTGAGTCACAAACTACAGTGCATGATTGTCACTGTAGAAAACAAACTCCCTTGGAATCAAGTAATGCCTCCATTTCTTCAATGCCTGGATGATAGCATAAAACTCCTTATCATAAGTGGAGTACTTGACTTTTGCTTCATTCATCTTCTCACTAAATTATGCTATCGGCATGTCTTCCTGACTCAAGACTGCCCCGATTGCAAATCCACACGCATCGCATTTCACTTGAAATGTATTTTGGAAATCCAGCAACATCAGAACTGGTTGTTCTGTAATCTTCCTCTTCAACAGATTAAAAATTTTCTCAGCCTCTTCAGTCCAGTGAAAATAATTGTGTCTTTTATTCATTGTATCCATCATCGCTGCACTAATTCCACTGAAATTCCTGATGAACCTTTGGTAGAAACTAGACAATCTGTGAAAACTTCTCACCTCAAATATATTCTTCGGTGATGGCCAATTCTTGATTACCTCCACCTTATCTGGATCCATCCTCAACTCATTTGCAGAAATAACAAACCCCAATTAAATGAGCTCTGTCTTCATAAATGAGGATCTATTCATATTTATCAATAGCTTCTCCTGCTGTAGCTTCTGCATCACTGTAGCCAAATGCTTCAGATGCTCTGCCACTGTCTTACTGTAAACTAGTATGTCATCAAAATACACAATGACAAATTTTTCGATGAACTCCCTCAGGACTTCATTCATCAACCTCATGAAGGTACTCGGCACATTTGTTAAGCCAAATGGCATAAAAATCCATTCATACAACCCTTCATTGGTTTTGAATGTTGTCTTCCATTCATCACCCTCTCTCATGCGGATCTGATGATAACCGCTTTTCAAATCAATCTTTGAAAAATACTTTGCTCCACTCAAGAAATCCATCAGATCATCCATCCTTGGAAATGGAAATATGTACCTGATGGTTATCTTATTGATCGCCCTTGATTCAGTACACATCCTCTAGCCTCCGTCTTTCTTCGGACTGAGTACTGTTGAAACAACACATGGACTCAAGCTTTCTCTGACCAAACCTTTGTCCAACAACTCCTAGACTTGCCTTTTAACTTCTTCATTCTCTTTTGGTGTCAATCTGTATGCGGCTTTGTTTGGAAAACTGGCTCATGGTATGAGATCAATATGATGAATCACACTTCTGATCGGTGGCAACGAATGAGGTAATCCGTCCACTATAATGTCAACGCACTCTTCCAATAGTTCCTAAACTTCCTTTGGTAAATCATCTACCCTTGTGCTAGTCATAACAATTCTAAGCTTTCTGACCACAATGAACTATGGATCTTCCTTCTTCTTAACCTCTGTAAGAAGTTCCTTCCCACTCATGAGAAGTATAGTGTTTCTTACTTCCGGCTTCACCTCCTTATCCTTAATTGGAAGAAACATGTGTGTCCTCCCATTCTTCTCTAGGGTGTATGTGTTCATTTTCCCATCATGAATCACATTCCTGTCATATTCCCATGGTATACCTAGCAATAGATGACAAACATCCATAGGAATGACATCACATAAGATCTTACCATTATATCCTCCTATCATAAATTCAACTAAACATTGTTTAGTGACAGTTACCTGGTGTCCTTTTTGTAGCCACAAAACTCTGTATGGGCTTGGATGATCAGTCGTCTCCAGCTCCAGCTTATCTACCATCTCTGTAGAAATGAGATTATCCCTGCTACCACTGTCTACAATGACCTTGCATACCCTATCCTTGGTCTTGTTGTTACCCATGATTTTGGTCATCGTGATGATGGTGTACTCAGGCTCTTCATAAGAACTTTCTCCTGAGAAAAGTTACTTTCTTCTCTTTCCAGAAATATCATTTTTGAAGGAGGTTTGCAGGTTGCTAATACATTTGCCTGAGAGAATGCATGATTCTCGCAGGCTACCTTAAGCTAGGGTGCAAGAATTTTTCACTATGTTGAACTGCTAGGTTGCGAACTCTTTCTTAAGCAAGGAAAAAGATGAATTTTCGATGCTTCTAGAAGGGAATCTTCTAGAAGGATGAGATGGAATTTGAATGGTTATCCTAGTACTGGATTCCCTGATATTTTGGGATCATTCTTATCCAAGTAACTAATTCATTC
>JZKD02S2329947.1:316587-332422 GCA_000966675.3 Picea glauca
TTTCGTTTCATACCTAAAAGAGTCCATCTTGTTAGGGGGAGATTTGTATTGTTTGATTATCTAATGCCTCCTAAATTTATTGCAATAGCTCAGGGGGAGCATGTCTCTTCTTTGATATTGATGTCAAAGGGGGAGAAAAGAATTTGGGTGCCTTAGTTGCCATCAATGCCAAAGGGGGAGATTGTTGGCAAATGTTTAATAGATAGCGTACGCTTGTCACTGATGGAAAGTACAACAGTGAAGATGGCAGGATCAGAATGTGCATCGATGGACAAATAGGAACAACGTAGGCTCAGGAGGAATTAGTGCAAAGTTGAAATTCTTCCAAGTAAGAAGGATGTGTAAACTTGGAGGAGAAGCTTTGTTGATCATTGTATCCCATCCAAAATCCCTGACAGCATGAGGGTCGTCATATCTGAATAAAAACAAGAAGAGAGCACATTGAAGAGAAGGATAGATCTCAGGCATTAGATCTGAGCAAACTCGGAAGCTCGTGAGTGGAAGAGTCGAGGATTTGGTGTTCAAAATCATGAGGCGCGAGGACGCGAGGCAACGAAGTGGCGAGAGATTTACAGCCATCCATCTGGAGGGACAGGTGGCAAGAGATCGAGAGATCTCGCGAACTCAGGAGTTCGTAGGTTGAGAGTCCAAACATTGGGTACTCCAATTCGCGAGGTCGCGAGGTAGCGAGAGAATGAGAGTTGTTGGATCTGGATCACAAGAGGAACATTGGATCTGCGCGGGGGATCACACGTGGCAAGAGATCGTCATCTCGCTGACTGGAAATTCAAAGGAATAGAGAGATGCAAGATCGTGATTTAATCAAGGACCATTGGATCAAGAGGACATGTGGCGAAAGATCAGAGCACCATAAAGCTCCATCTCGGAGTCTCGCCTATCGTGACTTGGAGTGATGAGAATCTCCAGTGAAGAAATGACAAGATGAAAGATCACGATAAGATCTTGATCGTCAATACAACAAAAGATGTGGACCATTGATCTGAGCTCCATCTCGGAGTCTCGCCTATCGCGACATGGAGTAACAAAAATCTCCAACGAAGGAACATCGAGATGCGAGATCACGATGAGATCAGGACTGTTGATTCACCAAGATCATGAACCGTCGATTAGGGTCGATGAAGATCAAGAGTTCGACTATCTCAGAGAAGACGAAGAGTCTTAAACTAGCAGAGAGACTGAGGAATCTCAGTATAACATACAGTGATGCTGGACACACGGGGCGAACCACCAGAGAAGTTGAAGAGTCACGATGATAATCAGACAGAGCACTCGAGAGGTGGAGGATAATGGTGCAAATTTAGCATGAAGAGGCATTGCGAACACTGCATGCACAAGGTGCACAGAAGCTATAAATACACGGTACAAAGAAGAGATGGGGTTGTTGTTGCTGTTGGAGGTTGTTGTGAGTGTTGTTGGTAAAGGTGATTCAGGTGTGAAGAAGGAGGAGAGTGCAGCAACTGAATAGCACAGAAGAGGAACTATGCAGAGAATGGAGATGGCGCTCAGAGCATAAAAAGAAGAAGACCAGATAGCGCAAGTGATGTGAGAAGAAAGGCAATGAGGCAAACAGAGCAATGAAATGCAACAGAACAATGATAAGTCGGGTAAGACATTGTTGAACATTATATCACTGTAATAAGTTTCAGAAGCAAAGATTTATATTCCAGGGTGGTTGGGAGGTGCTAGGGAGGACGGTTGTCCTTAGAGGTTCAAGTGGGTGCTTGAACACAGGGAGTTGGTGCTTCCTTCTAGTTGGTTCTAGAGAAACCAGGGAGTTAGTGCTTCCTTCTAGTTGGTGCTAGAAAAACCAGGAATTTGGTGCTTCCTTCTAGTGGGTGCTAGAGAAAATAGAGAGTTGGTGCTCTCAGCAAGTTGCATCTTGCTAAACAAAGGTTGTAGCCTCATTATGAGTTGGTGCTCATATGTATGATAATGTAAAGATTGTAACCATTACTTATCATATAAAGAAAAAGAGGTTTTTACCCTGTATGGGTTTCCTCAAGAAATATCTGTCTCTGTGTTTCTCATATATGTGATTGATGTTGAATGTGCCATTGTTTATTTCCTTGCATTATTGTGATCATCATTTAGTGTCTCAACAACGAGTTTAAAAGAATCATAATTGTTTAAGCACGGTAACAACTAATTCACCCCCCCCTCTCAGTTTTCCAATAGTGTCGTCACAGAAGAGAAAGCTATAAGTCATGCTCAATATCTTGATCTCGTTTATTCACAAACGTGAACTCTTTACGATTTACTACCTGATTTACCTCGTCCTAATACTTTCAGCACTTCAACTGCTCCAGCTTCTTCGCATGCCACTGATGGTGTGATTGGTACTGCACAAGACCAATCGCATTTTGTTTCAAGCATAAACCCTAAATCAGTTTCTTCTAATGTTCAAAATGCTCCATATCCTGCCACTCCCACCGACAAAAATTCTGAGGTAAATGTTGTCCAATCTACCCCGGCCAGTAAAAAAAAATCTAAAAAGGGGAGAGGCAAGAATAAAGAGGGTAAAAATAATCCTCAAGCAGAGCAACCTAAAACTACTCCTGTTGATGACCGGGATAAGCGCAAACCCCAATATCCTTGCCTTATCTGTGGTGATGATCACTATACGAAGGATTTTCCATGACGTGTCGAGGTTACTAAGTTCCTTCAGGGAGCCCCAAAACCATCTACTCTGACTGTCTTGTCCCAACCCTTCCCGTCTCAACAACAGGCTCAGTTGGTCATTCACAACCAACCATCCTCTTCTACTACATCATATGTTTTGATGTGTACTGGTGATTCTAAGAAGAATAAAGCTACACTCATGACTCGAGCCAAAGATTATTCTCCATCTAAAGAGAAGGTTGATGATTTACCTCATGCTTTGGTACAACCCTCTCCAATGACTCCACCTACTAATGGTCCTCTTCATCTCAAATGACAAAGACTCGACACAGTTCTGCGACCCCCCCATAACGGTGTCGTTCGGAAATCGGCTTTCAATCCTCATGCTCGTGCGGCCCGGAACTATAGAATTGTTGAAGATCTAGCCCAAGCACCTTCAGCGATGTCAACCCTTGAAGTCCTTCAGTCTTGTCCCGCACAACGGAAGGCACTGTTGAAAGCTATAGGTGGAATTGACCCGACAGATACAAATTTAATAGTATTTGACTTGGAAGATCACATTCCAAGGTTACCCCCTCAACTTGCATTTCAAATCCAAGCTGTTGTCTCTGACATGAACATTTGTCGAACTGTTATCGATGAGGGTGCTTCGACTTGTGTTATGTCTCTTGCTTGTTGAAAATCCATTGGCTCTCCTCCTTTGAATGAATCCCAAAACACTCTTAAAGCCTTCAATGGCTCTGGTTTTAAGCCTTACAGTGTTCTCCCTTCGTTCCCTATCACGTTAGATGGTAAAATGGTCCAAGTTCAAGTGGAAGTCTTCGACACTACTCTTGATTATAATCTTTTGCTTGGCTGTAGCTGGAATGATTCCATGCACGTCGTTGTGTCAACCCTTTTTCATGTAGTACGTTTCCCTCATCAAGGAAAGGTTATTACCATTGACCAACTTGCCTTCTTCAATTATGATACTCGTACTGGAAATGTGTCGTTTATTGCTAAAACCCTGTTGGGTTATGAGAACGTCAGTGTCGACCTTTTAAAGGACTCCTCATTCATGGGTACTTTCCCCATTCCACCGCCTGATGTTCCACGCCCGTCAATTGCTTCTATCAACATGATTTCCACTATGCCTCATGAACTTCCTGCATCTTCCGACCCTTGCATAGTCCCTAACCTTGGAGATCATTTTTGTTTCGACGACGCAATGCCGTTAAGTCTGGTTGAATCCACCTATCATGCCATTCAATCGACAACACCTTCTACCCCCTCTCTTGATGAGTTGCCTCTCGATCCTTTTCCTGTTACTTTTCCCACTGACGAGATAATCATGTCCATCATGGAGGACACCCCTTGGGATGATGGGCATCATCGTTCCATACTCTTTCTGGAACAACACACTCTTGAGAACTACCAATGGATCTCGACTCCGTCAACCGTTGTTGTCATCTCAACGGTTCCCGCGACTACACACGATGTGTTTGTTGAAGGGAACTTAAGTAATATCTCACCCACGATTCCCATTGACATATCCATCAAACCTGGGATTATTGAAAATTTATATATTGGAGCTTCGTGTTCTTCCGACGAAATCGTCACCTATACGTCTCTTTTCAAATAATTTCATGACATCTTCGCCTGGAGCTACGAAGAGATGCCAGGTATCGACCCTGCAATTGTTGTACATGAAATAAATACATACACTGGCACTAAACCCATCCGGCAACATCTTCGTCTAGTGCATCCACCGAAAGAAACTGCTATCAAGCTCGAAGTTAAAAAAAAATTGAAAGCCGACTTCATTTATCCAGTGGCTCTTACAAAATGGGTTTCCAATCCTGTCCCGATTGACAAGAAAGGCAATAGTATTTGTGTATGTGTTGATTATAGGGATATTAACAAAGCTTGTCCCAAAGACAACTTTCCTACCCCTTTCGTCGATCAGATTGTCGATGACTACACCGGAAGTGAAATCTTCTCCCTCATGGATGGTTTCTCTGGCTATAATCAAATTAACATTGCTCCCGAGGACCAACATAAGACTGCCTTTATTTGTCCTTGTGGTACTTTTGCCTATAGGAAACTCCCTTTCAGACTTAAGAATGCGGGTGCCACTTTTCAAAGCGTTATGTCTTACACCTTTCATGATATAAATCATATCATTCAACCCTATTTGGATGATTTTCCAGCTCATTCTATGCCCAAATTTGATCACCTTACCCACCTTCACGCCATTTTCATTCGCTGTCGGTTCTACCGGATACATTTAAATCCTCATAAGTGCATTTTCTGTGTAGAATCTGATCGTCTTCTCGGTTTTATTGTTTCGCGTCAAGGGATCCAGGTGGATCCTATTAAGGTTGAGTTGATCCTTAATCTCCCTCCTCCTTCTACACTACGCCAGTTGCAAAGTTTGCAGGGGAAATCAAACTTTCTTCGTTGTTTCATCCCTAATTACACCGAGATTACTCGTGGTTTTACGCGGCTACTTAAGAAAGATTCTGAGTTCGTCTGGGATACCATTGCCAACAATGCTTTTGAAGCTTTGAAGTTGTCCCTAACGTGAGCTCCACTTCTCTTTCCTCCCAATTACAGTCGTGATTATTTCCTTTATCTTGCTTCCTCAGAGTACACTATTGGCATGGTTCTCATCCAAGAGGATGATGCGCACGACGAACATGTTGTTTATTACTTGAGTCAAAGTCTCACACCCACTTAAATCAAGTATCAACATGTCGAAAAACTGGCCTTGGCTTTCGTTCAAGCCGTCCAATGCTTCCACCACTATATCCTCTCACGAAAAACTACAGTGATTTCTCATTGCAACCCTATGCAACATATTTTGACACATCAATTGCTAGGGGGAATATACTCCAAATGGATTGTCATACTCTAGGAGTTTGACTTGGAATTCGATCGCGCTAAGTCTAAGAAGTCTTTAGTTTTTGCTGAGTTGATATGAGATTTTCCTCACTCTGCAACGAAAAATGTAGCCGTCGATTCATTACCCGATGAATCTCTTTTCCTTATTAGCACTGATCATCTTTGGTATGGGGATATCATTATATATCTCCAAACCCAGACTTTCCATCCTTCTTTGTCTAGTACTGAACGACGTCGTATCCGCTATCACGCTCCTTAATACATTATCCTTGGGGATACTCTTTACCATCGAGGAATTGACTCTGTTTTTCGACGTTGTTTGACATTCAATGAAGCCGAGAAAGCTTTGAATGACTGTCATTCCAGAGCATGTGGTGGACATATGTCTGGGTATGCTACTGCCCAGAAGATCTTACACTAAGGTTATTTTTAGCCTTCTTTTTTTAACAACTGCATTACTGCCATTCAGAAATGCCATGCTTTCCAGACCTACAATCAGAAAATTCGGTCACATCTTGCTCCTCTTGATCCTATGGTCTCAGTTGGTCCTTTTGCGAAATGGGGCATCGATTTCATGACGTGTCACCCTCACTCAGCTGGGGGGCATGGTTACATCATTGTATCCATTGATTACTTTACAAAATGGGCCGAGGCGATGCTGACATTCGACAATACTAGAAAGACCGCAACTTTGTTTCTTTTTAATCACGTCATAGCTCATTTTGGTGTTCCCCAAGCTATCGTCACTGATCACGGTAGCCACTTTAGGAATTTTATGATGTCTGAACTCATGGAAAAGTTGGGTATTCACCATGATAACTCAACACCCTATTATCCACAGGCTAATGGCCAGGTCAAAGCGATCAACAAAATTCTCATAATTATGCTTCGACGGATGATAGGAATTCATAAAACAAGTTGGCACACATTGTTGTTTTCGGCATTGTGGGTGTACCGGACATCTGTCAAGTCCGCTACTGGGTTTACTCCTTTTCGTATAGTCTATGGTGTAGAATCCATTCTTCCTATAGAATGTGAGATACCTTCTTTGAAGCTAGCTATTGAACTCCTACCCAACACTTATGCTGAAGAAGAACATCTATTGTATCTTATGTGATTAGACGAAACTCGACGTGATGCCTCTCTAGTAATAGAAGCCCAGAAAAAGCGTGTCAAGGCCCAATATGACAAGCATGTCAAAACTCGCATTTTCTCTGAAGGTGATCTTGTTCTTCTCTATGAACAAGATCGAGATTTGTTAGGATATTGGAAATTCAAACCTTTGTGGCGAGGTCCTTATATCGTTCGCCGAGTTTTGGAAAAGGGAGCATATGAGTTGGTTGATTATGATGGTATCCCTTTGAGTGAACCCAGGAATGGGTTGTACTTGAATAAGTACTATGCATAAATCATTTGTGCACAAGTACCTGTATTTTAATGTATCATACTTTGTGTGTGTTACTATAGTTTTCTTTTTTCATTATCTGTTCTCTTCTCTTATGTGACGTTGTGTTTGATTTCCAGATGTTGGAGTCTTTGCTACCCTATATTTTCTTCGCTGATGGTGCTAGCCGTAGTACTCGGAATCTTGCTTCCGTTGCGTGGGCAATCTATACCCCAACAAATGAACTTGTATCTTTACGAGGTGTGTGCCTCGGTCATGCAACCAACAATATTACAGAGTATAGTGTCGTTAATGAATTATTGGTTGATGTTATCTCACTCGGAATTCGTCATTTGGTTGTACGACTTGACTCGCATCTTGTAGTACTAATATTAAGTAATGTCTACTCTATTCAAAGTCCTACTTTGTTACGGGTGTATTTGCAAATTTTCCTCTTGGAACATTATTTTGATCACATTGAATATCAACATATTCCTAGATGTCTAAATACATTAATAGATTCATTGGCTAATTATGTATTGGATAGACATTTGAATCATTTATAAATCAAACACATCAAAATTCACACAATATAAAGTAAACCAGTAGAAGCCATCTGTATATATAACGATATAAAAGAGTTTTTTACAAAAAGTTTGTCCGAAGACCAAAATGTCAAAATTTGAAGCTCATAGCTTCTACAAAGTGACGTCATGGATGACGTTCACGGTAACACATGACTGCCCTAGAAACCCTACGGAGCAGTCGACTCATAGATGTTGATACCCCTACAGTATGACACTGACCGCATCGTGGAACCTCTTCTAGAGTCATGTCTGGAATGTCTGCAGTCAGACCCTCTAAATTATGTTCCACCCCCTGATAATCCTAAGCATACTGTGGTGTTGTTGCTACCTCTCCTCGCCTCTAGATAGGAGAAGTGTCAGGAGGTCTATATGGTCCAACATCTGTTTTATCAACAAACAATTTTGTATTAGTAATTGGATAAACACATAAAACAAAAAATTTGAATATGATAAAAAATTCAAAAACATTTAAAAAGAGAAAATGTGTGTACTTCTTACCAAGGTCACCCCACTGAGCATCCTCTGGTAATACAAAATCTGGATCTCCTCATAAATCCAACCCATCATAAGCGTAGTCATCAACCATCAACATCTGTGGTTGAAGCCAGTCAAAGAAAGTATCATCATATCCGATGATCGGTCCTGTTACGTGCCGAGCCATGAGCCAACACCATCTCAGCATCCGCGGATCCCTGGGAGCCGATAAATTCCACTCCACTTGTAGCCTCAGTAATGGGACCCACTCTAGGAAGAAAGATACCAGCAAAGATCCATACCCGAATTGCTTCAGGTTGTCGTGCCTACATTTGGTCAATTTTCTTTTTATACTGCGCAGCACAACATCTTCCCAGTTGAACACTCGACGTTCAGTACACTCAATATAGTACTAGAAGTAGCTCTGTAATGCCATATGAGGAGAAGAACTCCCATCCATCTGAGCTATAGTGAAAAGGATAGTATGGAGGTTCAAGTCTGTTACACCCTAGATAGCCACTTTTCCTTTTTTTCTCTCGGCCTCAGGTACGCAGTGTATACGACAATACTCACTCATCGGTAGCCCACCACCTCTACTACCGGTCAGAATCACATAGTACCCCCATCGGGAAAATCCGGTGAAGAAGTAAATGTCCTCAATTTCTAAGGACAATGTGTGGACCCCCACATGAAACACCTGCTGATCTGGGTCCCACGTACGGACCAGGTACTCTAATAGTATGACTTGGGCCCTCATGCCCCGGATGCGAAAGTACTTCAAGAGCCCACAATATCTCAAAGCTGCTATGGTAGGTGGATGATTTTCGGCCAATGCATTATCCTCTTCATGTTCCCTTTCACACCACTCAAGCAGCATGTTGCTGACCAATTATCTGCACAATGAACATAATAAGAGGATTAATAATTATTTTCATGCTTTGGATCTTTTTCATTGGCTAAAAATTTTGGGCTTTACGGTTCTCGCAGGTTCCCTATGTGAACAGTGCGAGACCCTCGCAGGTGGCTTAAGGCTCACCTGCGAAAATGCATCATTCTCGCAGGCCTCGAATATGATGCCTGCGAGAATGGCAGCACGCATATAGGGATTAAAAAATCAACTTAAAACTGAGAATTTAACCAATGAAATTACAAATTTAAACCATGAAAATGTCAAGGATGAAGAGATTACCTTAATGTCACAGACAACTCGATGAATGGTCTCTCGTAGCTCCTGCAAATTGACACCAAACTTGGAGGGTAAAAGAGGGGGTTTTTGAGCTCAATAGTGGAAATGTAAAATGATGTGGTAAAAAAGATTATTTACTCATTTTATTTAATTTTACTATATCATTTTGGTTTTTTATGATTATTTATCAACTAAACCCTAATCACTAATGTCATGTTGAGTGTAATTCTTGCAGGTGTGATAACTTTGATGTTTCAATTCAGGGTTACGAACGTGTTTTTCTTTGTTATAGCATGTTTTTGATCATTTTTTATGGTTTTTACATAAAAATCTCGAGCATCATTTTTGTCCGTTCTTGCGCTCGTAAATACATGAGAACACGATTGAGCATACTTTTATCACTTTTTCAAGCTCAGCAAGGTTATATGAAAAAGGAACCCCCCTGGAGTTCTCTTTAATCTCTTTTCAGACTCTCTAAATATGAAAAGATCGTCGAGTGACCATGCTATTTTCACGCTCGATAAAGTATTTGAAGTAAGCGTCTGGTGAGCGATAATTTATCTCTTTTAAGATCTCATCCAAACTATTTTATGAAAAAGGAAATGAGAGAGTTCTCTTTTAAGTGTTTTTCCAAACTCTATAATCTTGAAAAACCTTCGAGTTTTCTATCTCTGGACTCGTTAAACAAACATTGACAGACCCGTGATGGGACCGAACCACTCCTTCTTAGGGTTCGTTAAACATACTCCAAGGGACTCATCCAAAGGATGAACTTATATCAACAAGCATATGTTATCCTCCTCAATCTTGTGAAAAAATAAAGAGGTACTCGACATAAATGGTGGGGGAAAATTTGGGAAAGGGATATGTTTTCATCATCGTATTGATTGGCAGTAAGTGTCGCTCTTGAACATGACACCCCCTATTCATCACTTGAAGCCGGTTTGGGAAATCCATTTGTCTCTCATTCGATTGATTACAAGGTCATTCCCTGTGTCGTCTTTGAGTCAATGCTACCAAATCATTGGTCGTGTTGTTTATATGTTCAAGAGAAGTCCATCTGAAACCTGTATTGAGTCGTCCATCTGTAGTTATCCGTTCTCTCTGTGTCAGCCTTCCTTATGTCCAATCCAATTCACGTCATACTCTATTCCAACTTCAAAATATGTTACTCATTTCATGTCGTTGATGGGGGATACATCAAGGCCCTTCTGTGACGAGTTTTGTTCCATCGACTTCAGCTCATTATCCAGAATCAAGACTTAGAAATTATTTGGTAGCTTGGATCTTCCATGCCTCAATGGCAGGTTTCCTCGCTTTCAACAGTGGGTTTACATCATTGACCCTTGATTGAAAGATTCTATCAGATGTTCGACTTCAATTCATTTATTCACACTCGATGGATTGTACTATGGTACCTTGGGAGTCATTGACCTCAATGGTGATTTCCCTCACACTTGTTCATGGTTTCATCAATAACTAGTAATCAAGTGGTTTCTACCATGTTCGACTTCAACACATGTAATCACATGGTTAGATTCATACTTTGGGAAAAAAAATTGAAGAACCTGGATATCATCTTTGTGATTCGGGTTGCGATGGAGTATGAATAATTTGCGACACATAGATCCATTGTGTATGTCTCGTGGCTATGTCGTCTTGATTTGAAATTTTTCACATAGATTCATAGTGTATTCTGGTGGCTATGCTACATTTTGACGGCATGGATCCACAGTGTATGATTGGTGGCCATGACCAATGTCTATAATGTAATCAGTCTGTGATCTGAGTATGGGAATTCCTACCTCAGAATTGATATATATGATATTCTACAGGATGCTTGGTTGTTCGCAGGTTTTCGATTAGGTGTGCTCCTGGTTCTCGACACACACATGCAACTTACAAAGTCTATCGACTGTCACTGGTTCCACTCTCATACTTTGGGGGGCATTATGTTACCCATGATTTTGGTCATCATGATGATGTATTGATGATGGTGTACTCAGGCTCTTCATAAGAACTTTCTCCTGAGAAAAGTTACTTTCGTCTCTTTCCAGAAATATCATTTTTGAAGGAGGTTCGCAGGCTGCTAATACATCTGCCTATGAGAATGCATGACTCTCGCAGGCTACCTTAAGCCAGGGTGTGAGAAGTTGGAACTTTGTTGAATTTCTAGGGTGCAAACTCTTTCTTAAGAAAGGAAAAAGATGAATTTTCGATGCTTCTAGAAGGGAATCTTCTAGAAGGATGAGATGGAATTTGAATGGTTATCCTAATACTGGATTCCCTGATATTTTGGGATCATTATTATCCAAGTAACTAATTCATTCTCTCCTATATATTAAGGGAATTCTAATGGAAAATCTTAAGCAAACAAGGTTAAGCAAGATTCATTGGAGAATTAGTGAAAGAATTGTGTGAAGGATTGAAGCTTGAACAACAGGATAGGAAACTCCAGTCAAGACATCATAAGGGTTTTGATCTTCTTCATGCAAGTGAGCAAGTGGGTGTGTCAAATCCAAGGGCCATCGAAAGGAATTTTGCGACATCAAGGCTCAGGTTGTAATATTTACTTTCCATCAATATGATATAGTAATATGTCCCTTTCCCATAAAGTTATTTCCACTTTATTGTATAATTCCTTGATCATATACATAGATTGACTATCGAATAGATTGTGATTTCTTCACTTTGGTTGGTTTGTGTTGTCTTGGTCTTGACTGCATGAGAGCACTGGAGTGAAGCAGGAGCAACAGAGACCATAGGAATTGATTATAAGGTATATTACTTGTTCTTGCCTCCTAGTTAATTCAATGGTCAAAATCTAGGGAAAGAGTCATGTTCTATCTTGCTTTGTTCTATATCCAGGTGGATCTAGGGAGATCGGTTAGTGTCTGCACCTACATATTTATCCAATAACACTTGCAAGCAGTCCTGAAAAGTCTGTTCCTTTGGAATGAACTCTCCACCTCCTTCTCTGGTGTCAAAAGGACTTTTCACATCATCAGCGATCTTCCACCTTCAGCGTCTTCTGCCTCAACATCCCGCCTCTGTGCTTCGGCGATGTGAGCTTCTCCACCTTCTTTCTTTTTATCTATACACTCATACGAATTGTGCCCATTCTTCCCACATGTGAAGCATGTTATTACTCCACCTCTTCCTCTTCCTCTAGCTCTAGTACGAGGAAAAGTGTTGTTGTGAGCATAATATCCTCCCTGCTCATTATGTTGCCCTCTCTGTGAGGTTCCACCCCTCTCAGTTCGGGTCTAAGGTTTCTTCTAGTCTTCTCTGGGCTTCTAATATTTGTCTTGGGCAACTGATTTGCCTCTGGGATGAATTATGCCTCGACCCCTCTGACTTTGTTTTTGGCTCAGCTTCTCTTCAGCCTTTAGAGCCATCTGATAAGCATCTTCCACCATTCAGATGGTTACCATGCTCATCTCATCCTGGATATCATATCTCAGGCCATTCATATATCTGGAAACTTTCTCATCATCGCTCTCCCGATGACCTTCCCTGATGTTCAGTTTATAGAATTCCTCAATGTATTCTTTCACTGTCATCAACTTCTAACTCAGGTTCTGCATCGTCCTGAACAGAGTAATTTGATAATCCCTAGGGATGAATTTCGCCTTCATCTTTGAAATCATTATGTCCCAGCTCTTGATATTTTGCTTTCCCTTGCAGTTTCTGTCAGATTGTAGTTCATCCCACCACAATGGTGCATTTCCTTTCAATCTCGTGATAGCATGCTTGACCTTCTTGTCTTCTTCGACATCTTCATAGTCAAAGTATGTGTATAGAGCTCTAATCCAGTGTAGAAGCTCCTGTGCATCCAAGTTTCCCTCATAATCTGGAATTTCCATCTTTTCTCTTACACCCATCCTTGCAATAGCTCTGATCAAATTCTCGTTTGATGCATCTTCAGTTGCAACTTCCTATTCTCGCTCAGCCTCAGCTTCACTTTCGAAATCACTGAGATCCCCTACACTGGCTGTGCATCTTTGCGCTATCTCCATGTCTTCGAGTCTAGCTCGTAGATCACACATCTCTCTCTACATCGCTGGATCTATCATCTATCTGCCTCTTCTTCTCGTCATTTCCCTCTCCTCTGGATCGGGTGTCTGTGCGTCCCTTCTCCTGGGCGGCATGGTGAACTCTTCTTCCTCTACTACAGAAATAAAATAATCTTTCTGTGCTCTGATACCAGATGATGTCGATGCCCCGCTACCTCTCAACCCGTAGGTCGAAAGGCCACGTCGACGAGGGATATTTTCTTTCTCACGGCCCAAAGAACACTAATCTTTCCTTCTATTTCCCTTTCGGGAAATCCACACCCACAACAAACTCTCCACGGGATCTCCTCTTTACAATCAAGAGATCAGATATCGCGACTTCACGAGGTCAGTGGTCGAACATTCGACCCTCGAATCCCCGATATCCGATGACAGTCAACATTGAACTTTTCCTATAAGGATTTCCTCTATCATGATTTCGGCACTCATGATGTCGAGTAGTTTGTATCCCTGACTCTCGATGCCCGATACACTGAAATTCTGACACATGCACGAGTTTGAATTTTCAACACCCCGTCACCTCTATCGAGATTTCGGACTTCACGGTATCGCGAATCCGGATGCAAATGTTTCAGGACTTCTCGCCACAAAACTCTGATAACTTGTGCCACCTGTCCACTCGCTGAATCTTGTGGCCCAAACGATTCTTTGGCTATCGGAATATCGCATTTCATGGTATCTCGATTCCTAATGCAGTTTTCACAGAGTCTCAACCAACGAAACCCCGATATGAGATATTCACATGTAGATCCAATAGCCCTTGTGGATCAGATTTACGGTTCTACCCCTCCTGAGCTTTGAACCCCTCCACACTTGCACTGTAACTTCCCTGCTTCTCTGCGAGGTCTGACGGCTCACAGAAATTCATGAATTCTCCTCGGATAATTTCGACCACTCGTCCTTCTTGATGAAATCTACGGAATGATTCAAGTGTTCCTCCTTCGGAACTTATCCACCTGCGTGCGAAACTTGCTACGCTTCTTGAAACTTCATGTCCAACTTCCCTTGCACTGTCCTTCAATGATTTTGAAGGCATTATCCTTCCTGAGATTTCAGAAGATCCCTGCACGCATTCCTTGGAACAAACTTTCAAACACTTCCTCAGTATTGAAATTCCTTCAACCCTGTGCACACCTGCAGCAACAGTCTCTAAATGCTTTGCTCAGGTTCACAACCCTAAATATTTACTTGGCCTGTGCACTCCTTGCATGGATCCTGTGCTCAACTACACTTTTAAGAGAATGAGAACAAAAGCAACCCTATTTGAACCCTCTGTCAACACACTCCTTGCGGACACTTCAACTGCACTCCTTACAGGAACTCTTGCTCAAATAGAGAAACAATTGAAACTCATTCCCAATTCCTTTCAAACTTCAACTCAAACATAAAATCATATACACAACATATAAAGAAAATGTATAACAGGAAGAAAACATTCATGAGCATATCATTCAGCATCAACATACAGAGAAAAAACACAAAAACCATGAATTTGAATGAAACTCTTCTATTAATCAAAATATCTGTACATGGGTGTTCTTACATAGCTCTCTACTTCTCCTATGCTCCAATGCTTCATAATCTTCCATAATGTTACAATACACAATGAGGGTGTCTATACCCCGTTTCCCTCTTGCGCTCTAAAACTGTCTAATCTAGAATTAAATTCTATCTACCTGCATTAACTACTTTAAATTCCTTCTACCTACTAAGGACAAGAGAAAATCTCTCAAGGTACATTTACATTATACAAGTGCGCGTCATTAAATTTCCACATTTATGTTCGCGCATCAAATCCAAGAGAATTTCAAAAAATTGCGTTGGTGCTTGTCCAGTCATCCTTCGCTTTCGCATTGTCTCGCTTGATGTGTTGGCGATGCTCCTGCATCAACAAGAAAGTCAAGCACATTGTCACAAGACTTAAAGGGCATGCAACATTATGTTGGGATGAACTGCAGGCTGACAAACGATGCAAAGGCAAGCAGAAAATCAAAAGTTGGGATAGAATGGTTACAAAGATGAAAGCCAAATTCATACCCGAGGATTATTAGATTACTCTATTTTAGAGAATGTAGAACTTGAGATAGAAGTTGATGACAATGAAAGAGTACACTGAAGAATACTACAAGATCAACATCAGGGTAGGTCATCGGGAAAGTGATGATGAAAAGGTTGTCAGGTACATGAATGGTCTGAGATATGACATACAAGATGAGATGAGCATGATGAGCCTTCGGAATGTGGAGGATGCTTATCAGACGGCTCTAAAAGATGAATAGAATCTGAGCCAAAAGAAAAGTCAGAGAGGCCAAGGCAAAATCCAAGCTCGAGGCAAAACAATTGCCCAAGACAGAACTCAGAAATCTAAAGAAGAGTGGAAGAAACCTTAAACTCAAATTGAGAGAGGGTGAAGCTCACACAGAGGAAAATATACTGATAGAAATACTTTTCCTCGAACCAGAGGAAGAGGAAGAGGCAGAGGTGGAGAAATAAATCCTCTACCTGTGGAAAAAATGGACATAAATCCTGTGAATGTCTAGATAGAAAGAAAGAAGGAGGTGAAACTCACATTGATGAATCACAAGGATGGAATGTTGAGGAAAAA
>JZKD02S2329959.1:10048-30862 GCA_000966675.3 Picea glauca
AAAATTATTAGTCTCAATGACTAAACTTGGTTAGCAAGGGAAACAAAGCAATTAGGCCCTAAAAGAATCTTCTGAAGTTGAACTTCCATAGTAAGGGGACAAAAACACTTGGTCCTTAAGCCCTAAACATACCTTCTCGAGCTCAATTTTTGGGAGCAACACCTGCAAAGCACAACACTAGCCCTATCTAGGGGGTCTCCAACATCAAAGTTGAATATGGACACCATTAGGAGATTTTTGCAAAGGATGGGTTGTGGGGCATTAACCATGGTTAAAGAAGGAAGATAAGCGCCTTAAGACATTGTTGAACCTTCTTAGGATCAGGAGCCTTGAATGAGTGCCTGAATCAACATGAGTCATTTATATATGTTCTATGTAGGCCTTCAAGTGGGATACATGCACCATGGGTAGGTTTTGTGCACTAAAAATGGGTTTTGAGGCATAAAAAATGGTCAAGGGGGGAAATAAGAGACTTAAGACCTAATTGAACCTTCTCGAGCTTAAGTGCCATGAACAACATCTTGAAAACATGACACAAGCCCTCATTAGGGAGGCTTTAGCCTAGAAGTTAGATATGGATTCCATTAAGATGTTTTACACAATAGGGAGAGGTCTCGAAGCCTTGACCATGGTCATGCTAGAGAAATTGTAGAGTTAGGCCCTTAACCATGGTTGGGGGAGTGAAACAACAACCTTAGGCCCTAAATAGAACATCTCATGCTCAAGCACCATGAATGCATCCTCAAACCACCATATGATAATGTGACTAGGTCATAAGATCTTTCAAACATCCTTAAAGAATGAAAACAAGTTCCTTAATATCTTATTAAATCTTCGTAACCTCAATAGCCTTGAACAAGTCCTCAAACCAAAACACAAGAACTTTGAAGGGGATCTTTGGCATCTGAGTGGTATATAGGTGCCATGGGCAGGTTTTATGCACTATAAATGAATGTCAATGGATAAACATAGCTAGGGGGAAGCAACGACCTTAAGCCTTAATTAAACCCCTTTGATCTCAAGCACCATGAACAACACTTAGAAACCATGACTTGATCCCTCTCTAGGGAGTCTTTGACATCTGATTTGAATAAGGGTGCCATTATGAGGTCTTGGGCATCATGATTGGATCTAAATTCCTTGACCATAGTTAGTGGAGGGAAAAAATAACCTCTAGCCCCAAACCTTGCTTCTCCAACAGAAGCACCATAAACGAGTCCTCGAACCACCGCCACATATGACCTCTATAAGATACCAATTTCCTTCAAGACGGATATGGGTGTCATGACTGGATTAGTTTTGAACTAAGGAAGGGTATCGAGGTCTAAGTAAGGTCAACATAGGACAAAAAAGTCCTTGTGTTGTAAATGACGCTTTTCGGGCTCAACTTCCATTAGAATTACCTACAATCCACAAAACATTCCCTCTTGGGATCATTCAATCATGAGTGATTTACCAAGGAACATTATGATGTTTTTAGTAACACTAATGGGTCTTTGCATCTTGAAAATGGTCAGTGAAACATAACAAGGGACTTAGACATTTATCAAGGAGTCTTAGGCTCAAGCATCATGAAAGATGCATTGAAACACAACACATGATCGTTTTATGGGATTTTTTCCTTTAAGTAGGATATGGCCACCAATAATTGGTTTGGGTATAGCAATGATGGGTCTAGTGGCCTAGCCCATAATCTAAAAGGAAAACAAGGACATTAGGTAGGAAAATGAACCTTCAAATCTTTAAGCATTGTGAACAAGGCCTCCAACCACGACACATGCCCTCCTTGTGAAATGTTTCACCTCTGAGTGTGTTATTAGCCTAATTTGTCTAACTTGTTTTTCATGAGAAATTTCAATGTGAAAAATTGCTTTGATAGCTTCAATCTTCATTTCCATGATCATGTGACCTCAATCTTATCATAATAAGCCAAGTCAAACTCTAGATTTGACCAGAAAGTTACAACACAATATTCAACTTATTTTTTTTGTAAAACATGCACTAAATCTCTAAAAATCCATGCTATCAACCTAAAGAAGAAAATCGCCCTTTTCTTCATTTCGCGAGACTTAGTGATTGGTGGAAAGAACTGACTTGGAACAAGCTAGGGTTTGACATTCGCGAACACAGTAGAGCACAACATGGTTACCAAAGGGGGCGGTAGTGGAACACCCTCATACAAGAAGATAGTGGTGGACAGGGGGAAAGGACCCCGAGGCAGAGGTTTCAAGGAACCAGTGACAATCACCTCGGGTTCCAGACCGAAAAAGAATTAGGAAAGAAACTCGGAAAAAATGGACCGCATGGGGAAAGAAGGCAGAGAAACCCAGAATGCAACGCAAGAACCAGAGAACCCCAATGGGGTAGAAGGGTGCAACCCGTGTAAACCAAAAACAACAATGATACCCAAGGTAATACTGGAATACCCACAAACACAACTCTATCGGGACCAGATGAATATGCATGCACTAATCCACAAGTTCATGGGTCTATGGCCCACAGAAAGAACGTTGCACAACTGGATAAAATATCATTGGAAACCAAATGGGGAAGTGGAACTCCACTTGGGTTCGAAAGGCTTCTTCATAGCATTATTCATGAACTTGGAGGACAGGGACAAAAACTTTGAGGGGGGGGCATACTTCCATGCCTCAGCAGGAATGTACATGAGGCCATGGAAGGAAAACTTCTCCCCAGAGAAAGAAACCTTCAAGAACGTACCCATCTAGCTGAGGCTATACTCCCTACCGCTAGACTACTAGTTACCCTCTACCTTCGAAGAAATCGGGAACAAACTGGGAAAATATGTGAAGACATCGAAAGAAACCCTAAAATGGAGATATACCTCCTATGCAAGGATCTGCATAGAGATGGATGTTTCGGGGGCACTCCCAAAATCCATAAGCCTGGAAGTCGGGGATGAGGAATGGATACAAAGCATTGATTATGAGCAAATCCCATTCGGATGCAAAAGATGCCATGAACATGGACACCTATTCAGAGAATGTCCTCTTAATAAAAAACAAGAAGTGGAAAACACCAAAATACAACAGGATGAGGAAGGGTTTATTAAACTGAACCACAGAAATAAAGCAAACAAGAAACCAAATAAAACCCCAATGGGAAGCAATCTGGAAGCCAGGACCAAAACGGAAAGGTGAGACAAAACCTACAAAGGGGAAGAAGGAGGAAAGGAAAAGGAAAAAGCTAAAGAAGCTAAGGACCAAGCCACAAATGAGAACACAAACAATCCAAGCAAGCAAATGGAGCAGGGGGGTAGCACAACTCCTGTGGACGGAGAAACCAGAGATGCTAACACACCCATACAGGAGGTAGACAGAGACGTGGAAATGACACCAAGTGAGATAGGCACGGAAGATCCGAACCTCATAGATATTGTGGAAAGGGAAGGAATATATCTCTCGAACATACTGCAGCAATGGAATAGGCAGGGCGTAGACAATGTACCAATGTAGCAACTAGACCACATCCAATACCTATTCCTCCTAAGGGAGGAAGAAAAATCCAAAGGGCTCAAGCGCACGCATGGGGATATATGACACCTAGGAATCAAAGCAGACGAGGGACAACCACAACTCTCACCCAAGCAGATGCGAAGGAAGAAAGGTAGGAAATCAAACAACATAGCCCTACAAGAACTAGGAGCCCTGCTGATAAACTTAGGTAAGATCAAGAATCTCTTTCCTAACTCCCCCCAACATGTTTAAATGAATATTATAACATGGAATATTAGAGGCCTAAACAACCCAAGAAAACAAAGAATCCCTAAAAACAGACTGAGGAAGGAACAACCGGACCTTTGTTTCATTCAAGAGACAAAATGTACGGTAGATAGAATGGAAACAATCAGTAAAAAACAATGGAGCAAGTACAAGACGTTGGTTGTTGAATGACAACAAATGGAAGGTGGTATTTTCACTCTGTGGAACCCACAAGTGATGAATCTACTAGCAGCCGAAGCCACCAGATACACACTCTTGGTAAGCATGCAAATCATAGGTAACACTTGGAAGAGAACAGAAGAATGCTCCTAGACTTGGAAAACCTAAAAGCCCGCTCCAGCAACCCCCATTGGATCTTGGTCGGGGACTTCAACATCATCACGACACTTGTGGAGAAAAAAGGAGGCACCATGAGACTGGATAGAGATGTGGAAGACTTTTCAACTTTCATTGACACAGTGGAGATGGTGGACATCAAGACCAGTAATGGCCAGTTCACATGGAACAACAAACAGATAAATCAACATCAGATAGAGACRAGGCTACACAGATTCRTGGTGTCAGAKTCCATCATCCTATAGGATTTAAMTTTAGACTGCAACATCCTTCCCTAGGGGGCTCAGACCACTGGCCAGTCCAACTGAAAGAAAACTTCCAAACCACACCGAAAAACAAACCTTTCAGATTCGAGAAATTATGGATTGAACATYCCACCTTCAAAGAGAACATCAACCATTGGTGGCGGGAGCCATAACCTGAAAAAGGGACAAGGATGTTAAAAATTTACAAGAAACTTTGGTACATCAAACATAAACTCAAGGAGTGRAACAAGGRAATCTTTGGAAACATAAACCAAGAAAAAATAATTATTGAAAATAGAATGAGGAACCTCCAGGAAATATGCATAGACAAGGGTTATACAGAGGACCGAAAAAAGGAAGAGATCCAACTGAACCAGGAATGGGAAGCAAGATGCCAATAGGAAGAGACTCTATGGTGCCAAAAGTCGAGAATCAGGTGTCTAAAGGAAGGTGAATGGAATACAAGGCTTTTCACTGAACCACCATTGCTAGAAGAACCCACAACAAAATCCTAAAAATTTTGGATCAAGATGGGATCGAGAGAGAGTCCCATAAGGAGATAGAAAATAAATTGGTAAACCATTTCCATGGGATAGCCCAGGAACCCAACCAAGATCGAACGGAAGCCATACAAAGGATAACTCAACACATCCCCAGGCTAGTTACCGAGGAACAAAATATCAGCCTAAACAAACCCATTACTAAGGAGGAAATTGACCAAGTGGTCCAGGAGATGCTCAATGGAAAGGCCCCAGGTCCAGATGGTTTCACAACGGAATTCTTCAAATATTTTTGGGAAGTGGTCAAATATGACGTATATGGGGTAGTGGAAGACTCCAGATGCTTGGCCTCCATTCTGAAAGCACTAAATGCCACAATGATAACTCTAATTCTCAAAGAAAATGAATCCAGGACCCCAGACTGCTACAGACCCATAGCATTATGCAATGTGGTTTACAAGATAATCTCCAAAGTCATAGCCAACAGACAGAAACCTCTCCTACCCTCACTAATTTCCCAGGAACAGGCGGGTTTTGTAGAAAGGTGGCAAATTTTTGACAACATCATTCATGCCCATGAACTAATACACACATTGAAAACCCAGAGGAAAGGGGGGATGATAATCCAATTTGATCTAGCAAAGGATTATGAAAAAAATCAACTGGCACTATATGGTCAAGACTTTGGAAGCTTTTGGCTTTGTGCAACACTAGATCAACTGGATTGTCAGCCTAGTGTCAACAATTAGCTATTCGTTGCTAATAAATGGAGCCCCAACCAAACCCTTCTGGCCTTCAAGAGGCATCAGACAAGGAGACCCACTATCACCTTTCATGTTCAGTCTGATGATGGAAGGACTCAGTCGAAGCATAAAAAGTGCAACAACAATAGGGGAAATAAAAGGCATTAAACCCTTCGAAAACTACCCTACCTCCACGCACCAACAGTTTGTGGATGACACCCTACTCCATGGCACACCCAAGGTCAAGGAAGCGAAAGCCTACAAAAGAATATTAGATGAGTTTGGGGAAGCCTCGGGAGTGGAGATCAATCACTCCAAATCCATGATATATTTCTTCAATACCAACCCAACAATCCAAAGGAACCTGGAAAATATTTTTGGGTTTGAACGCAAAAACCTCCCACCAAAATATTTGCGATTCCCCTGACGGACAGAGCATGCAAAATGGAAAAATGGGAAGGAGTGATCAACAAGCTACAAGAGAGGGTGAAAAACTGGATTGATAGATCCCTCAACCTTGCGGGGAGACTTGTCCTGACTAAGGCGGTCCTGCAAGAAATTCCGACCTATATGATGTCAGTGTTTCCTGCTCCCAAAGGAATACTCCAAAAAATAAGAGCCATCCAAAGGGACTTCCTATGGTGTGGAGCAAAAAGCAAGAAAAAATGGGCCCTGGTGGCCTGGGAGAAGGTTTGCAAACCAAAATACAAAAGAGGCCTGGGATTAAAAGACCCACAAGTAACCAATGAAGCCTATGGGGCGAAACTCTGGTGGAGATGGGTCAAAGAAAAGTCAACACTATGGGAAACCCTCTAGAAGACCAAGTGTGCCCCAGACATCAACGACCAAGATCGAATTTGTTTTACGGGCACAAGAGAAGGATCAACCATCTAGAATCTATCCTGGCGCAACAAAATCTGGATCTAGAAACACAGTTTCTAGGAAGTGAGGAATGGTAAAACAACCAGATTCTGGGAAGACGTGTGGCAACATGAACCCGGAATGGAAAATTCAGATAGGGAGGAACTCCAACAAGAGATGATAGCACAAGGAAAAACCAAAATCCGTCACTACTGGAAACAAGAAATGACCATGACAGATGGAGGACCTGGGACAAACTCAATCCACAAAACAGAAATCAAATCACAACAATAACGAAAGAGGTGGAGGAGCTAATGGGGAAAAGGAAAATTGTAGTCTCAGAAGAAGAGGACCAACTAAGATGGGGCAGGAAAAATGGAGGGGAATTCAACTTAAAAGAAGTCTAGAATTACATTACAGACCAGGACCAAGAAGACATGGCACAATAGTGGGGAAAGATTTGGGGCAGCCCCCAGTGGCCAAAAATCAAAATGTTCAAATGGCTAGTACTTCACAACCAAATTATAACCTGGGAAAACCTAAGGAAAAGAGGGTTCATAGGCCCATCATGATGCCACCTCTGTCAAGTTAAAGAAGAAACAACAAATCACCTCCTCGATGAATGTAATTACACAACAAAGATGTGGGACTGGGCGGCAGACATCTTCCGCCAGTCCAATAGGATGCGCGCTAACATCAACGCAACCATCAGCAACTAGAATGAGTGTTACAACAATAATGAAATGGTAAACCTATGTTGGAACGTCATGCCAGGGATGATCATCTGGGCAATATGGAAAGAAAGGAATCGACGCATATTCAAGAATGAAATCCTTCGGGAAGGGAAACTCAAGGAAGCAATAATCTCACAAATCCGAGAAACCGTGTAGAGCCGCAACTGCCAGACCGAAAGAGTGCAACTCACAGGCCAGGACTCTCGAATCCTGGAAACATTCCACCTAAAATATGGGCGCAACAACACATTGGTAGGGCGGCCACCGCAACTCCAATTAGGAGCACGCAACTGGACACCTCCTCTGGCAGGTTTCCACAAGTTAAACTTTGACGGGGCGGCAAAAGGAAACCTAGGAATGACAGGAATGGGAGGGGTGATCAGAGATAGCGGGGGCAACATAATCAGGTTGTACGTTGGGAGCCTGGGTAACTCAACCAACAACACAACGGAATTTGGATCCCTAGAGCTCGGTCTCAAAATTCTTAGATGAGAAAGGATGACCACCACTATCGTGGAAGGTGACTCCACCCTGGTCATCAACACGATGAAGAGAATCCAAAACGACACCAGAGTGGGCAAGGTTCAGAAACACTAATGCTTGTCACACTCCCTACAAAAAATCCAAGAGCATCTGCAAACGATTAACACCGTGGAGTTGCACTGGATTTGCAGGTCAGCAAATGGTCTGGCAGACGAAATTGCCAACAAGGGGGTTAGCAAGGAAGGACCGGAACTAGATACTACCTAGTCCAACACCCCGCAAGCACAATTTAGAACGGACTGCACCCAACTAGAGACAAAATATCGGTCCAACAGTTTAAGAAAGGAAGGTCACATCGATGAGGGCAGTGGAAGGCACAATGAAAGGCCTGAAGGACCCAAGTAGGACATGACTTAACAACACCCGATCACTAATCACAATGCAGGATCAAATCATACAACAGACGAGGGAAAGACAACAATATCATGTCAACAGTAAGATCTGCGGGGGAAGCCCGTGGGAAAGCATTAACGACAATCAACACATAGCTAATGACGTAAGGCAAGAAGGATTGACATGGACCAGTATCTTTCCACCACGCCAAGGGCCAGGTACGGGGAGTGGCCAAGAAACATATCAAGCGAGCAAGGGCAAGTGCCAGTATAGGAATAACAGTCGAGTCATTATGACCATACGGACCGTGACCAGAAAAAAGGACGGGAAGTTTCACCTCTACGGGCAGACCATTATTGGAAGGACAAGCCCACAGCAAGGGAAGTTCAATAAGAGACCAAATAGTAGGAAGAGAGGCAAACAAAAGAACACAATTCCAGAGGCTACCAAAAGACACAAGGATAAGGAAAGGAGGAACCCCCGGGTAGACAGGAACAGATTGAGAATGCATCAAAGGAGCAGCTTTAGACTAGACATGATGGTGCAAATGAACCGAACGAACATCAAAAGCAACCCCTAGGGGAAGGGAACATCGAACAATCCCCGACGACTTTCAAGGATGGACCAAGCGGCAAAAGACGTGGAGGGAAACTTTAATACTCTGGTTGCACTAAAAGGAAAGGCAACCATTACCCGGCTGGAGAAGGCAGTCAATGAAAAGCACAAGGGCAAAACCTGGGATGCTCTGGCTCAAAAAGAAGACTGGGTAACTAACCGAGGAGCAACATAGCCCAGGGAAACCCTCTACCAGAAGATGGGGGAGATGGCATGGCGAGCAAAGATGCCAACTGACAAAGTGAGCTCGGAGAGGGAGGACACCAGAAGGGAGAACAACAAGAAACACATGAAGTTGTTGAATGAAATCTTGAGGTGCCTTAGCAGTCTGGAGACCACTACTAGACTGCTAACTGAGGTTGAGACGGACCAGAAAGCCAAGTTGGAACGATTGGCTGCCCAATTCCACCTCTACCTGCGTTATGTCCATCACATGGACATCACGCCATCCGACAAGAAAGGAGCGCCAACACATATCAGAAAGACTTGCACAGTCCCCCAAAAGGAGGAGAACAAAGGCCCGATGGATGAAGGAAAGAAAAATATCATCATCCTGGATTAATGTCCGGTTAGTCTATTGTCAAGTCAGTCGGGTCAGTCCTATGCCAATCTCGGCTTCTATTACTGCAATTTTGTTTATCCTTTTCATGTATGTTGCACTTATACGAGTAAAAATGGATATGGTAGGACTGGGTTGGTTTCCTAGGGTGGCAGTCCAGTCCAACCCCTTACTTATTTTAGAAAACATAACTCGGGAACCCCTGGCCTGGTTTTCATTTTGGCAGGTCAGGGAATCCCCTTTTTTGTATCATTACCCCCCTTTAATAATACAGATACTCAAACTCACTTACCAAAAAAAACTAAAGAAGAAAATCAATATTTTTACAATCATTAATGCTCATATGTCTCCCAAAAATAACATAGTGGGTAAGTGTGGATATTATCAAGTCATTAAATTACTAATTATAAGATTATGTTCGGTCTTTGGTGACTATCCTTATCCCATTACTTCATTAATGTGATGGTATAGTTCACATTGAAGCTAGTTCTAGAACGCATGCCACCATTTCACACCCATCAATAAAAATATTAAGTCCACCCACTGCATCCACAATAGTTTCAACTTCGCTTGCTAGATTGATTGGATCGCTACAGTAATATATATATATATGACATATACCGTCGCTGCTAATTCTGCAGGTACCCCCATCTTCTGCGAAACAAATAGATATGGATAAATCAATTACAACATATTCAATGTTATTGTACAAGTTGTTGCTCACTAATTAACTAAGTTCATCGTGCGGGAATAGCTCAGTTGGGAGAGCGTGAGACTGAAGATCTGAAGGTCGCGTGTTCGATCCACTCTCACCGCATCTTATACGTTATTACGTTATTCATTTTGGGATCGTATGAGAAAACATGCAGTGTCAGATCATTGAATAGCCATTACCATAGAAATGATTACAGTTTTCAATAATTAAATTACGGATCCGTGGCGCAATGGTAGCGCGTCTGACTCCAGATCAGAAGGTTGCGTGTTCGATTCACGTCGGGTTCAGATAGGACTTTTTAATGGTTCACTGAAAACAGGTCTATTTGGTAACGTATATTTGGTTTTTAGCGGAGGTGAAAATATATATTTCTTGTTTTCTTTAAACGTCGCTGACTGGATCACCAAATGTATAGTCAATTTAGTTTTAAGAATATGATGTGTGAAAGAGTCACATTGTCAAATGCTATAAATCTATGCATGGGATATTAAGATATTTATATTATTATGGGATGCCTTCGCGGATAATTCAATAAGTTCTGACTTAACAATGGATGATTCAAGTTCAATTATTTCAATAGCCTTAAGAACATGTGTTTCCTCTTAGTGTTTCCTCTTAAGAGGTCACGCGTTCAAATCCAAAGGGGGGTAGGGTATGTATATCTCTGTAGACTTTACCAGTCAAATCGTTGGGTGGAGGGGGGTTCCTTGTTCCACAAACAAGGGGGTCTCATACACCAATTTGGTGTGGCTTGGCCATGACCTTAAAAATAGATTATTATTATTATTATTATTATTATTTTGCACCAGCGATTCTATTGTCACTCAAAAGAACGGGTGGGGTCGGACAAGTACCATGCACGTCAAATATTTAAATATTTTTAATTAAACTTGGCTTTGGATTCTCAACCCATACTAAATGAATGATTCAAGCCCAATATAAAGCATTAGTCTAAACGTTATACTTTTATGAGGTTTTTTCAGCGACTTTTATGAGGATTTTGCCCAAAATCCGCTGATGAATGGTTGGATCTGCAGATTTGAGTGACTAAGTTTGTATAATCCTAGTGCCTCATGGTTTTTTCGTCATGCTGAATCCATTTATGCATTCATAAATGTAATTTAAACAATAGAAAATAACGATTTTGTCCAAATTTACAAACAATTTTTTTTTTATTATTAGTCCCTACTGAAGGCAATGCAAGGAGATGCCAATGGTCTACTCTGTCACAGATGCAACAAACAATGGTCTACTCTGTCACAGATGTCGCAAACAAAGACTTTTATTATTAGTCCCTGCTGAAAGGCAATGCAGGGACTATAGCAATGGATTCAGAGTTGATCATCAATTACTTTGGGGTTTTGATTATGCATATTTCCATGTTTTCCAAACTTGTACATATTTTTATGTTTTCCAAACTTGTATGTTTTTCAAACTTGTAAATATTTTCAAGTTTTCCAAACTTGTACATAGGAAAAAAGGAAAAAAAGTTATCTTTTATAATATTTAAATTGATTGTATCTAACATATTATTACATATTTTCATGTTTTCCAAACTTGTATATAGGAGAAAAGAAAAAAAATATTTTTTATAATATTTAAATTGATTTTATCCAACACATTATTGACTAACAAAATAAATGTCTTATTGTTGAGCTTTCATACATAAGCTAAGTTTTTCAACATTGACTCTACAATGAATTTTTAAGAATGTTACATAACCTAAGTTTACAATCCATTGAATCCCATTGAATCTTTGTCGGAAGAACTTGATTGCTTATCTTTAGTCTCTGCTTTTTGTAAGGATGGCAGATATGCATTAAAGCTTTTTGTAAGGAATCGAATATGCATTAAAGGATGATGGCTATGCATTATAGCGACTGGGAAATCGATCAAATCGATTTGTGTATGCACCCTTCTACTTTGTCAGTGCATCAATTTCAATGCACTGGCATGCAAAGTCACTTCTTTGCACCGCCTCACCGCATTTTATCTTCATTGCATCGCTATTGCCTGAGCATTTGAAGTTGGAGGCTCTYTTTGTATTGCCTGAKCATTTTAAGTTGTAGACTCTCTTTGCGGGTGCTAGGTTCCTTCTTCAAACTCTTTCTAAGGTCGTCCTTCATGATCTGCACACACAAGTTGTAKGCTCTCTTTGTATTGCCTGAGCATTTGAAAATTGTAGGCTATCTTTGTATTGCYTGAGCATTTGAAAGTTGTAGGCTCTCTTTGTATTGCCTGAGCATTTGAAGTTGTAGGCAMTCTTTGYGAGTGGTAGGTTCCTTCTTCAAACTCTCTCTAAGGTCATCCTTCATGATCTGCACACACAATGCAATGCTCAGTAGTGAAAGTGAACTTATGAATGTGATGAGGGCAAGGATGAARGACTATTGGATTTTCATGGAAGATTTTCCATCTCTAGCAGCCTAGGGACGAAGAAGATKCCTCCCAATAAACRCTTCAAGTAGAATCAGTGTTTTTGAAAGTTTGTCGRACAATCCAAACATTCCAATTCCTCTATCYAGAAGTTGTCTRACCTCAKTAATTCAGTCTTATTTAAATTTGAATTTTAGAAYTATGCATACTTCTTTTCATTGGTCGAYAGACATTATAAAGCCTTTAAATCCGTACCTASATTATAAATCATGGTATGGCACAAAGCRTTTAAGCTCCATAACCATGTTTACTTAGTGATCTTACCTACAATACATTATAAACCCTTTGGGCTAAATATACTTATGCACTTGATCATTATGATGCTTATGGTCGAAATATTAACTAGTGACATAAGTAAATAGTAACCAAGTAGACAATTAAAGGCAATGGTAAACTTAAATTATACCTTAAAAGAGATATGGTTATCTTGGGATTGCTCTCAGATCTTTTAGGGAGTCTATCGGTCTACTTGTTCTACACCAAATTTCACCAAAAGTCAAATACCTTGTTGGCCCTCATACAAACAAAAGAGAACATTTAAACAACAACATCAACCCATGTTTCACATTTATAAGCAACAAAGCTTCTCAATTAGGATTTGGTACAAGTATAACAAGTGTTGCATGGCAGCGTAGTCCCTGCCAGGTTGGAATGGGAATAAATGCACTGCTATGGCAGGACCGAGGGAGAAATAGAAGTCTGAACCAGCATAGACACATAGGAAACAACTTGAAGTACATGTGGTATTCATGTGGAAAATGACCGATGCCAGTGTGTCACATGCCAGCTATAATACATCAAGCTGGTAGATGAGCCAGGCAGAACGTCACTACGGAAGTAAGGTCGAAGCCCCAAAGAACCTCCTGAATCAGTTTATCATAATATTATATTAATATGGGGTTATTATGTGAACAAGGATGTCAATCCTACTGCGTTTTTTATGGATTTGATACTACTATTTAAGTTTTTTCCTGGAGCGCGTATAGTTCAAATATGAGACTTAGAAAATTTTCGTTGTAATGACTTGAAGCAATAAAAAATGATAGTAGTATTTTTTTAATTTTTTTTTAAATAAAGGTTCTTGGACACATTAAACATTCAAATATAAGAAACACAATTTCTTGACATCCAACATAGTTGGAAGGGAAAAAAATTCTGAGCACATAAAAATAAAAGAAGATGATCGATATGCATAAAGAGAACTAATTTAGCATTCCGAAAGTAGTTTTCTTTGAAATTTATCAAAAAATAATAATGTATGTTACATATTTATGGAAATTTAGATGTGTTTATCATATAGACTGGGATTGGGGCTCCCGCAGACCATAAAAGAAATAAGTACAAGAAATGGGATTGTAGAAAGAAGAAGTGTACGACGGTAGAGAGGAAGACCTGAAAAGAAGAAATTGGAAGTTATCAGTCTTTGGTTAGATATTTCTATTTAAAGAGGTGGAATAAATAGATTGATAAAGACATCAAAATGTGATTAGTATAGACTTACTATGGAGCTGATGTCTTTTTGTTGCTCTCGTCAACGAGCACGAGAATCGTGCCAGCCAGTTGTTGCCCTTAGTCGGTGAGCTTGTCCATTCTCCTTTGGAGCCATTCTTCAATGTAGTTTCTCATGGGAGCCACGTTGATTTCATCTCGGATTTCTATGTTGAAAAGCTCATTTTCTAATTTCCTTAGATCCATAGAAATGCTATGCAGAGCCTGTTCAATTTCTTCATTTTTTGTTGAATAGTCCACTAGCCAGTTCTCCACATCATCTTGACCATATTCAAGGATGTCGTAAAACTTTTCTGAAGACAACCCCTTTAAAATATCAACTTGTTCATCGAAGGCTTTCTTGGTTAAGGACACGGAGTTGAGGATTAACTTTGGGTCTTTAACCTCGTTGGTACTTCTGGCTAAGTCTATTTCGGTGAGGTTTCTGAATAATTATTCTTTCTCTGATATGGCTTGTTCACATGATTCGACAATGAGGTGTAGGTTCTTAACTTTCTCTTTCCAACATGATTTTAATTGTTTGATCTAGTTTGGGGAGGGGAGATCTTCTTGTTTTCTTTTTAGATCTAAGATGTTGATGACATGGTTGCTAAAAGGGATCACCATCTCTAGATAGAAATGTTCTTCATTTTTTAAATTTTTCTGCAAATGTGCGTGCAAAGAATATGCCCTCGTTTGAAAGGAAGCTATATTTTGTGATGTTTCCCAAGCTTCAGTATTAGCTCCATTCTTTTCTTGATATTCTTCTCTACATAGCGTCTACATGATGTCAGGAGGCCGGAGGATAATTTTCAATTGGCTGCAGGGGTGGCAGGCATGGTTTTTGCCAAAGGATTGACAAAGAATGGGGTAGGAATCAAAGCCTCTTCCAATTCCTTGATTCGGTCGTTAAGTCTGGAATTCTTTGTTTCAATTCCTCCAATGGAATCATCAAGAGCATATGTGGTTGCTCGGTGAAATCGAGAGATTTGGGACGACTGCATGTTCCTAAGGTTAATCTCTGAATGATATTTCCTTTCTTATTTGTTACATCTCTCTTTTCGATAATTAAATTTTTAGATTGGTTGTCAAAAACAACGGAATACGAAGGATTCATCTTCGTAAAAAATGTCGGTCTCAACTATTTCCATTGTGGAACTATGGTGCATCACATCCTTGGACTGATCAACTTTGCAGAACACATCATCCACAACAACCTCAGATTGCATGTTCTCACATTCAGTTTCAGGCTCTTTTGCCCGCCCTATAATGTTTTTCCTCTTCTTCGTCACAGGAAGCTTGTGAGAACTATCAATTTTTCTGCGAGGAGGGTTCTTATCTCATCTTCTGTTTGAAGATTTTTGGGTTGCTTTCTTACTGGGGTGGGTCGTTGAAGTGATGCTCCATGATGTCGTGCTCTTGGGAGTGTTGGTCGATGACTGGACATTCTTCTCACCGGAGCCTTTTCCTTGTTGGATTTACAATTCAGTTGTGCTTTGCAATGTCTCTATGTCGCCATCGTTAGAAGCGGGAGTGTTGTCGTCCTTGTCTTTGTCTTTGGTCAAGTGTGTATGGATAAAACAACCACTAAATCCAACTGCTAGTAATTGTTCTAGAAAAAACCCATGAGGGTCGAACCCTCTTAGCCTTTCAACATATCTTAGGTTCAAGTTCTTGAAATGGCATGTGAATTTGTCAATCTTGTTGATGGTCCTGAACACGAAGTCCCCGACCTTCGAGGGGAGAGTAATGAACTGTTTTTTTGTCTTGCCATGGAAATAATGCAACCAGTAGTTGTATTGCCTTGCTATTTTTGTAACAAACATATTGTTTGTGATGTGACATGGAAGGAAAGTAGTATTTTCCTTGGAGCCAATAATCATTATTACACTGTAATTTTCCATTTGTTCAAGTGTCCCTTTCCTGTCCAAAAACTTGGTTGCCTGGCCAGATATCCGAGGAGCATCCTTTCCTAACAATAAATCTTTGAAAACCGAGACAAAGTCATTAAAAACCTCATAAAAACAATGGGAGGCCTTGTGCCTCCACAAGGCCTAGTACCAAAACGCTACTTTGGTCAAATTCATAGTTTATCTTCTTGGACAGAGACAGTTTTAGAATCATACAACAATGTGTTATCACGAAAATCAAGTACGATGACATATAAAATTTATTATCTTCTTTGAATCGTGACAATTGGAAACAAATTTCAATGGAAATTAGCTTCCCCCAATCAAAAATGAATTGTTCCTTGACTGTGAAACACAAAATATAAAGAACCATGCAGGAAATGCTTTCCATGGATTCTTTTCTCATTATTCTTATAAACAACTAGGCAATTTCCTGGAATGGATTTCTAAAGGAATTGACCTGCAACTTTGTGATATCTTCAAGAACTGTTGTCGGGTCTTTGAGGAACTTGGGTAAGAGGTCCAACCCATTATCATGTTTTCCTAGGAACTTCTTGCAGTCTTGTCCTTTGAAAGTCAATGTTGGCTCTGACAATCTTAACATCTTGCGAAATACCTGAGGTGACAAAGAAACATGAGAATGGTTGCACAGTGGAATAATTCTTTGCCTTGAAATATATTTTTTGGCGCACCAAAAGACCACCTCCTTAAAATCAAAAACCTCAGGGACACAACCTGCACGAGTGATTCCAGAAGTCCAAATGACTTCGTTATGGGCGGAACGGGATGAATAGTAAGAGTATGCCCTGGACCACTGGAAGTTTTGGTCCTCGCATCCAAATATATTCATTGTATCTCCATAGAAATGTTGTCGAGTTGCTGCCATAAGTTTACGAGAATGTTCGTTTTCTCCATACAATGTTTGAAATGAAGAGTTGGAAGGGATAATATAACCCTCTTCAAATCTTGGTCCAATGCGTGTGAATGGGAGATCTCCTCGAGCCTTTCGCTCATTAATGACAATCTCGACGGTTGTTGCATGATGCGTTGTTAACATTAAAGACTAGTAATTGATTACCTAGAAGTGCAAATATGGCGCGTACGACGAAGAGAAATTAAGGATTGGACATTTTGTGAACGCGCGAATGCGATGACCCATGAAAGAAATTTCATGTTGTTTGAGATGAACAATCAGAAGGGATAATATAACTCTCTGTAGATCTTGGTTTAATGTGTATTAATGGGATATCTCCTCGAGCGTTTCGCTCATTAAGGACAATGTTGATGGTTCCTGCATGACAAGTTGTTAGCATCAAAGCTTACTAATTGCATATTTAGAAAGAAGTACTAAGGTTGCGGGGATGGGAAAGAGCAATCAAGGAATGGCTAATTATGGAAAGTGGTTGACCGAGCTTCAAAATAGGGTTAGAAGGTATAACCATAAGAGGTGAGGGCCCCAGGGTCAAATTGTATGTCTTAGAATTTTTTGAGTGCAAAACACATAACACAGAAGAGGGCATGATGGGACAGTCCAGAGTTCAGTTTGTATATAGCAGAACTCTAGGTACTTCTTGTAGGCCACAGAACATTGGAATTGCAATTGTGAGCGTGCCTGTCTGGGAACCCGCAATGGAAAAAGTGGCTAAGTATGGAATAGGGAAACGATAGGTCAGACTCATTTTCGCTAATATATTGAAATTTGTAATAGATATTCCAAGACGTGGCAAGATCTTTTTTTCATATTTCTGGGCAAGTTGTGTAGTGATATCCAATGTGACTGTTTCGTCGAGCCTTTTGCTTATTAAGGATGATGTGTACGATTGTTTCATGATGAGATGTTAGCATTAAACCTTGGTTGTTGCACACTTTGAAATAAGTGTGAAGGTGGCGGGCATAGTAAACAGTGACTAGGAATTAGAGATTTCGTGAACCCGCCAACCCCAGGATCGGTGAAAGAGATTCCATGAAATGGGCAAGTATGAAAAGCAGTTGGACGTGCTTCAAACTAGGGTGACAATGGTTCCCCAGGAGACGTGACACCCTGAGGGTCAAATTGTATGTCTCATAACTTTTGAGTGAAAAATGTGTAACACAGAAGAGGGGATGATGTGGGAGTCCGATGATCAATTTGTATATTACAGAAGTGTGGGAGATCTCCTCAAGCCTTTCGCTCATTAATGGCAATGTTTATGGTTCCTGCATGGTGAACTGTTAGCATTAAAACTTATTAATTCCACATCCAGAAAGAAGTACGAAGGTGACGGGGATAGGGAACAACAATTAAGGAATGGATAATTATCGAAAGTGGTCAACCAAGCTTCAAAATAGTGTTACAAGATATAACCAACAGAGGTGAGTGCCCGAGGGTCAAATTGTATGTCTCGGAAGTGTTGACTGCAGAACATGTAACATGAAGAGGGCATGATGGTGCATTCATGTGTACAAAGTGTATATCGCGAAACTCTAGGTACTGTTTGCAAGTCGCAGAACATTGGAAACATAATCTTGAGCCTGTCAGTCCGGGAACCCGCAATCGAAAAAGTGTCTAAGTATGGAATAGGGAAACGTTATGCCAGACTCGATACATAGTGGTTGCAGCATGTGAAACCATGGAAATGTACCACATCAATAACATACAGTCAACTTGAGGCTAAGTATAGAAAGTAACAATGGATGGTCAGGCTCATGATGGAGCATTCCGACGGACAAATTGTATATTGTGGAAATCTGGGCACTGTTTGCAAGTTGCGAAAGATTCGAAACACAATTTTGAGCCTGTCAGTCAGGGAACCCACAATCGAAAAAGTGTTTAAGTATGGAATAGGGAAATGGTAGGCTAGAGTCGTTTTCGCTAATATATACTATTTGCAAGTCGCGGAACATTGGAAACACAGTCTTGAGCCCGCTAGTCCAAGAACCCGGAATTGAAAAAGTGTCTAAGTATGGAATAGGGAAACGTTAGGCTAGACTCAATACACATTGGTTGCAGCATGTGCAACCATGGAAATGTACCATGTCATGAACATACAACCAACTTGCGACTAAGTATTGAAAGGAATGAAGGACGATCGGGCTCATGATGGGGCATTCCAGCGGACAAATTGTATATCGCGGAACTTCGAGCACTGTTTGCAAGTCACGGAAGATTCAAAACACGATTTTGAGCCCGTCAGCCCGAGAAACTGAAATCGAAAAAGTCTCTAAGTTTGGAATAGGGTCGCAGAGGTCCAAGTGTTGTTTGCATGTCACAGAACAATGGAAGTGCAATCTAGAGGCCGGAATAATTAATGTGCATTGGTAAGGGCGCGAATGTGGCGGGGATGGAAGGGAGCGATAAATGCTTTGAAACTTTTTGTAAACCCTGGTAGAGTGAAGCTTGCGAGTTGGAGGAGTCTGGGTTGGAATTGTATATCATAGAATTTTTGGGTGCAAGATGTATATAACAGAACACATGGAAAAATTTGGCCAAGTATGGAAAGAAACGACGGTCGTTCAGAGTACCGTAAATGGATGTTTAATGCATGTTAATAGGAGATGTCCTTGACTTTTTTATCTTGTTAATGCCAATTGTTTCATATCAGTTTGTTGAGTTGTCACTAGTAAAACCATAATTAATGTGCATTTGGAAGGGAGCGAAGGTAGTGGGGATGGAAGGCAATGATAAATGCTTTAGAACTTTTGTGAACCCGGATAGAGTGAAGCTTGCGAGTTCGATTCCAGGGTGGAATTGTAGATCACAAAAGTTTTGAGTGCAAGATGTATATCACAGAACAAGAAGCAACAGAGTTCGATAGCGCCAACCCCGAAAATCGTGACCATAAAATTGTCTTAGTATGGAAAGGAACAACAGTCGGTCAAACTCGTGATGTGAGGATATAGATGGAGATGAAGATCTGTTAGTCTGCCAACCCGGGAATCCACGATCATAGAAAGGTGACTAATTATATAACTAGAAAGGGATAATAGAGGGGAACAATAAAAGGGAAAAAGGGGTAAGTATCTCACAGAACAACATCCACTATTCATTTATTAATGCCAATCTTTTCGAACCCCTGGTGAGTTCTCACTTGTAAAATCATAAATTACAAATCACAAAAAAAATTTGGTGCAAGATGTACATGATGGTACAAGGGGCATAAGTGTTCGATAGCGCTAACCCGAGACCTGGTGGCCAGATAATTGGCTAAGTATTGAAAGGGACCATGGTCGGTCGGGCTCATGATGTGAAGATATAGATGAAGATGATCATCTGCCAATCCCCCAACCCGGAAGCCATGATCATAGAAATGCGACTAATTATAGAACCACAAAGGGATAATAAAGGGGAAGAAGACAAGGGAGAAACAAGTAAGTATAGAGAAGGGAAAACAGAGGGAGAAAAGAGCATTTAGTCTCAGCTATGTAATATACTTGGGGGTCAACAAAGACAACTTCAAGTTCAAAGATAATTTATTTATATTTATTCCAATAGTATTCATATTAATATATCTTAATGGATTAATTGTGGTCCAAATGCAAAGCATCTTCCAATTTGTAAGGTGTTTTTCGGTTCGCAAATTTCGTTCAAACCCATAAGGAATATTAAACACACACACACACACACACACACACACACACACACACACACACACATATATATATTACTTAACATTTTTTGTATGCGAGGATATTCACAAATAGAAGAAGTTGTAATATATGCACAATATTGAACAGGAACATGACGTTGACACCTGAGTTGCCTTGTTGAAATAGAGTCATTAATTCATTCTATTTACAGGGCCCCGAAGAATGAAAGAAGGACGGGTCCACCCATTTGTTTCTTAAGTTAGGGTGGGTGTCACATAACTATGTCCTATCACAAATTATTATTCCATGTAAAATGTAAGGAGCAAATAGAGTAGATTTTATTTAAATCGAAGTGTTGGGCAGGAGGAGAAAAAGCTTTCTGTGCATGTTTAAATACGGATCAAAGAGTGTCTTAAATTATTGTATAAAGACGTTGAATTCATCTATCAATAGATGTACAGGAACATGAGTCAATTTTTAAAAAATA
>JZKD02S2329970.1:14865-32191 GCA_000966675.3 Picea glauca
CTAGTACTAATACATTAACCTGTTGGTGTTCCAATTATTGACTGAGATACGATTATCAGGAGAAAACATACATGCAATAAATGATGGCAAGAAAAATAGTTTCCTTAACTCTAATCATCCATCACATATTAACACAACGATTTACTTTTCATCATTAAATGCAAGAACTATAAAAATATTGAATCGGATAACTTATCAACATATTCAAAGGCTCTTACTCGTTACAACATCCATTCATGAGATAAAATCATAAATAATTCTTCTTCGGATCCAATCACACACGCTTTTGATGAAAAACACAAACTTGTCTCTGGTCCTAAATAGGACTTCTCAATTAAGGCAGTTCTGAAATAGTTCTCTAAAAATCCAAAAAATGAGGGTCTTTGCAACAACCATCGACCTCTTGCCAACAGGTCGATCATCTTATTTATAACATATTATTAACTAAAAATAACTATCAAAAGTGTAGCTAAGTAAAACAAAAACTCGCCACATGGCGCTTTCATCTCTCAGTCTTCTAAGAGTCATCAAATGATCTCACTTGAGTGGATGACTCTTCTCATACTCCGACCATTTGACGAAGAGTTCCTCACACGTGTTGGTGTACGGGAACCTATGTTGATCCATCGGGGCTGAAAGGATCTCCTTGATCTCTACTGCTCGTGCCCGATACTTTCCTACTTTAGCACTTAACTGTTGTAGCACTGTTCAAGCCTTGATCGGGTGCTCCATGAACAACTGCACTTGTCCTGGTGCCATGTTCCCCACATTTGTTATCTCTATATCCCACGATGACTCTTGTTCAGCATGTGATTCGACTATGTCATGCAAGTCGACAAAGTCATCGGGTGTGTCGAATTCTCGAAAGCCGATGTCTCTCTTCGCTCGGTTGATTTTGGTCCAGCTCTTTTCGCACTCAGCCCAATTCTCTTGGATTTCCCAATGAGGTTATTGGGCCATTCTTACCTAGTATTTCGTCAACTTATTTATGTGGTCAATGTTGTTATCCCTTAACACCTGAATACTATGTTCTTCGGTGTCTCGTCCCTTTTGAACCGCGCTGATGTAATTAATTCTTTCCACAACTTGGTGGGAGTTCCCATACCACCTTTCCACGTCCTTTCATGTCACTAGCGCCATCAGGGTGTCTTCTTGGAAGTCAGCTATCCCTGCAGTGAAAAGGTGTCACTCACTCGTGAATTTGTTGTAGGCATCCGTAAATTCACTTCTCAAAAATACCATGGCCTGTGTGGAGTCCTGATAGTATTTCTCCAAATGGCACATATGTTCCAACTCCATTAGCATAGCGGATAACTCCTCTTCATATTTTTTTTCTCTATCCAGGGTGGCATTTGTGATCGCCATCCCTGCGTCGATAAGTTCGGACGTCTTGGCATGCTCGGTGCTGATCAATTTTTCCTCTGTGGTGATGAGGATGGACTGATCCAGAGCGAGCCTCCTCTTCTTGGTGGTCCTATTTACGATATATTTCCTTTTCCATTCATAGGAGATGGCATGTATATTGACAACTTCATCCACGGGTTCAGGGATTTGCTAACCTTCCCAAGTAAGCATATTTCCCAAGCTTCCAATGGTGTATATCTGTTCAAGAATGGGTTCTTGAACCTCTTTCATGTGTTATGAAGGTCTAGCCTCTGCTTGTTTCTCACTGAGAGGTAGAGTACCGGCTGAAACTGAATCATCATGGGTAGGCTTGGTACTTACTTGATAATCAGTTGTTGAGATGTCGATTTTCTGTTGCAGAACTTCTTCTTCTTCTTCGCCCAGTCTTATCTCATCCAGTGGGCTATTGACTTGGTTCTTTGGCACATCACGTAGCTCAGTGTATAAAACACTTTCGACCTCCTGATAATTTTGTGGAAGGCCTCGAATTTGAGCATCGGGAGCTACGGAAGAGGCCTTCTCGGACTCCTTTTCTTCTATGATTTGCACTGGATTCACCAAGAACACCTCCAAACTCTCTTCATCATCATTAATTATTATTAAGGCGTGGAGGGGGTTTGGTGCACTTGCTCTCCCAGATGTCCTTGTTATCTCTATCTTAGCCGAAACATTCCCTAGTGATCCGACATGTGGCGTTGTAACTTTGGGATCATCTAACCCGGTGATTCCATCAATTTGAATTATCTCTAGGTCACTTGGACCTTCCCGGCTCTCAACTAGGTTGTTGGCAGTGACCATTGCCATTTCTTCAAGATCTGGGTAATTCTGCAGCTGATCGATTACTCGTTTCACATGTTTTATTAGGATCATTCCCCTTGCATGTGCCTCCAGTGTCATAGTCAGTCTCATGTTCTGCACCTTTGTGGCCTATGTTGCTCTGACTTCTTCCCTGGCTCTGAGAGCTTATTGAGCCAAATGTTCTATTGTTGTCGCATGTTCTTCCAATCTCATCGCCCTGAACCTGGTCATTTTTGGGTTGGCTATCCTTTGTACCACCTCATCCCAGTCCTGGGCATTTTCTGTGAAGACTATGTCTTCAAATTTTTTGTGGGCATACGACGGCCAGTAGGACGACACTTGTGAAGCATGTTGCAAGACCAGGCCCTTTGGATTGTGCTTGCAGAATCGACCCGTCGGGAATCTAAAATCGAGTTGGCTCAACCCTTCTTGTTTGGCTTGAGAGGTTTCTTTTACCAGGTAGAACCCTACATGGAAACGATAGGGTATGAATGCTCGTTTCTTATCCTTGACTAGGGCGGCATTGTAGCCCTACAAAATGGTTTGATAACATATTTCTCCCATGACGAGCCAGTATGGGACATGAGCTGGTAGGAGATGTGGTGCTCTGGTGGCCCCAAACACCCTGATATAGGTGTCGCGCTCATCCAAGTACCAGTGGCCCACCTTGGATATCATTTTCTTGGTCATAGCCGATAGTCTTGGGCATTCCTTCTTAAAAAGAATAAAATGAATTCACGCGACGAATTCATCACAGATGAGAGAGTAGGACTTCTTATACCTATTTTCCCATAGCATCCTAAAGTAGATGTGGACTGGGATTTCTGCAACATGCCAGCTCATATTCATGTCAACGAAGATATTTCTGGTGCACATGAGATCGAGCAAGTATGAATCCATGTAGAAAGATGGTGTCTCTCCTTCCTTCGGCGACTGGGCATGTTGCACACAAATGCTCAGTTTCTTGGAAATTATTGCTCCCCAGTTGAAACCGCTCCCAAAGATCGCCACTGTGTAAGCCAAAGGCATCCACACCTCTAAAATTCTAGAGCATTACTTCTATCCATAAAATCTGTATTTAGATGCTTCTCAGGGTCTTTGAGTTTGTAGTATTTCTTAACTTCTACCGGAAGGAACACTCTGACACACCCACCATTGTAATCATTGATTAAACATTTATGTGTGTCTGTGTGGTTGATGAGCCACTTCAGGACTTCTATGCAAGGAAAAATAGGGGTTCTTCTTGCTACGATATGTAGGTACGACCATCGGATGTTCAGGAACACCTCATCATCGAGTGCTCTTACATCTGGATCATTGTGTAGGATATGTTTTGGGTATTCCTCCCGACTGATCTTGTTAAAGATTTCTCCCCAATGTGGGAGTGCCATCTTGGACCCTGTTCTTACCTCTGTATCTCCAAAGGGTGTAGGCTGGATGAAAACCTTCTTCGTTGTTGTCTTAATGACAGGTTTCGACCTCAAATTGTATTCCAATTATTTTGCAGCCCTTGGAGAAGAGCCTTCGCCCACCTCTGGTTCTTTCAGCTTCGATGCCCTCAACGATCGTCTGGTGGTTGGATTTCTTGGTGGCATTATTCCTGCAACTAAAATAAAATATAAGAGACTATGTAAAACAAAAACCGGATAAAAACATATGAATTACAGCCAGCAAATTTACATACTCAGATACATACGTCTGAAGCTTGTTAAAACCTGGGTATTTTGACAATCACGGGATCGATAAAGCCTTCGAGTCGCTCGTCTTGCTCCTTCAGATGCTCTAGAATTCTCTTATGCGCAGAATGATTCTATTTACAACGGCTCAAGAGAATTTAAACAAGAAAGAAATTATTGTGTTGCATGAGCCATTCAATTAAGGTTATGAGTGAAATTTTAATAAATCTGCCGCCGAATCTCTATAACTTAAATTCATCATGGGTTGATAGTGGAGGCGCGGGTGGTGATGTGGTTTATCGGTGACTTTAAATGATGGTTTTGATTGGCGCACAAGGTAGAAAATAATGTGGTATTTGGTATTAATTAGCTCCTTAAATGCTCAAAATCCGATCGTATCTAATGCTAAAACGTCCCATCGTGTTGTTCTCTCAATGGATGGATCAGGGATCGAGGATGTGCTATGAACATTTTCGTTGATGTCATGGCAAAGTTGACTCAAAGGTGTGACTCAGACCTAGAGAACCAAGAATGATTCGGGATGAAACTAGACCATATGATCCTCCTACCAAGTAAAGACACGTGATGTTGAATACCGGTGACTTAATTAGTGTGTATTAACCAGGTTCGAGACTTTCCATAAGTTATTCATTCTAAAACAAACCTTAGTTTTCCGAGGTTGAAAAAGCATCCAGGGTCGACGATTAGCGATAAACCTATCAAGTGATTTCTTCAAATTAGCTTCCTCGAAAAATTCTCGATGTCAAAAACGCATCAGGGATTGGCAATCATGGATAACCTTTAGCGCGGTTAGAATTTTTGTTGTGATCCTTTTAGGTTTTCCCAGATTTCGATAAGCACATCGGGCATTAGCTATCGACGATATATTTTCTCTCTTTGTTAATGTCTATCCCCCTCATCTTTTACAGATGTCGAAGGAGAATCGGCTATCGGCGATATCCTTATGCAATACTTGAACCAAAACAAAAACTTCCTTTTGTCGATGCCGATGGAGATCGACGCTCGACAACTGAGGTTTCCTGAGTGGTTCTTTTCCTTCTTTGAATTCCTTCTGATGCTGAATCTGAGCGCGTTGGGTGAAGTGTTTTGGTTTTTTATTATTTATTCAGGTGTTAAAGCCTTTTAAGTCACAGGGTTTCATAAGTTCAAACAAACCTAAATAGGTGATGAGAGTCATGAGAATAAGCAAATACAAAACATTTCTCAAAATGAAGTCGAATCAGACAGTGCAAAAGATCAAATGATACCCAAAAAAGCAAAAACTTGACAGAGGCCTTTTAGGGTGTTTTGAGTGCTCAACAAAACCATCAACCAAGAGACAAAGAGAGTACACAATAGAAAAATAAACAAAGAAACTAACTACAAGAAGAATGTAACATTACAAACCCAGTTCCTGAATTGGATGAGAATCTATAGTTGGAGGAAGCGTGCTTTGGAGCCCTATGACTAACAGAAAACACTGAAAGTATGGAAGTCGATGAGTCAAGCCTTGTGATATTTAGAACACTATATTTGGACCAATCAAGTCCCAATATTAAGGAAATCCTCAGACACCTCTTGCATGTGGAACTTGGTTTTACTTTAGTGTGGAGTCAACTAGACAAAGAAGGATGATTCACTAATAGAATTTGGATACAAATTCCATGGAGAGAGCGCAATTGGATAAATGTTGTACCTGAAGAAGGTGACAATGAATTGCTTATTAGAATTGAGAATCTCATGGGAGAACCCCCCTGCCCAAATTAATTACCGAAGAAAAACAAGTATTATCAATTGAAATTTGTGAGGAAGAGATGTGACCAAGAAGGACTAATTTAGTAGAATATAAAGATGAAGCTTGTCAAACATACGAGATCAGATAAGAAATTGGTAATCAAGAGACACCAACTGAAGTAGATAGAAATAGTCGGAAAAATAACCCTGTCGATAATTTAAAATAGTTGAAACCAATGACACCACCACCTCTACCAACAACATTGTTGAAATATACCAATATCACACACAATAACCTCCCTATATACAAAGGATATGAATCCCCAAGAAGGTATTGGATTATTTGTGAAAATGGATGTAACTGATGAAACAAAAATAGATGGCACAATTTGTATGAGAATTAAGGAAAAGAGCCATAACCTAGTTCATGAACTTTATGGACAATCAAACTAGAACAAAGAATGAAATATAGAGAAATTTCCTATCATTTTTCAAAACCCACGATACTAAACATTTGGCAGCCTAAAATATTAAAGAAATGAAAGAAATGTTAGGCAAGTTGGTATGAGAATATGATAAAATATTTAAGGATCTCCTTAGCCAAATCCCGTATGTTATTGACAAACAATTGATTTTGCAATGGTTTGTTGCACAGTTACTCCATAGAATTAGCACACCATTAAATATGCAAGAGATAAAATCCTACGAAGATGCCCTCATAAAGGCCCAACAAATTGAATATGATGACAACTAGACTACACCATCTTTGGATAAAAAAAGTGGAAGAAAAACTTGAAATGATGCAGAAGTCACTATGAGATCTTGCACAAAGAATAAGTGAATTGTGGTGCACCTTTTTTATGACTCAAGGGCATGCAAGGGACTATTGCAAACATCAAGAAGCAAATGATAGAGACTGAGATGTTATACTAGTCCAAGGTGACTACTATTATGAAATTTGTCAGATCATAACAAACCATACTATGAAAGATTGTCCACACAATTTTAAAAATGACAAACCTAAATGGTGTGTCATATGTGAAGAACCTACACACAATACAGTAGAATGAAAAAATAACTATTGAAATAAAGCAAACTATAAAACAATATACCATACATTGGCGATAAATCAAAATCAAGGCCAACCAAGAGGAGGAGGAAAGGAAGGATACCAAGGTCAAGGTGGATATATAGGTCAATATGGAAATTCTGGTGTACGTGGTCAAGGAGGATTTGCAAAGAAATATTGTTTTATATGCTACAAGAAATATCAATCGAGTGAATATTTTCCATTGAAAGATATGACTGACCTAAAATTTTGTACTAAATGAGTAGGATATCACTCCCTAGAGGAATACCCCATCATGGAAGCTTGAAAAGATGATGAACAAGAGAATTGTCAATCTCCTATAGAGTGTCCCAAAACATGAGGTGTTGAATTCTAAAAATTTAAATGTAATTATCATATTAGGATAAAATAAATAAGGGAATACAACATTGCAGAAAGTACCTCATATTAAACCCATAAGAAAAGATAACTAGTATCCAGATCCCCAAAAGAAAAAGGAAATCATGAAAAAAATTGTCGGTCTATTTGATGATATAATAGAGGAAGAAGATCGATATGAATGTTGACAGAGAAAATACCATGAAGAGAACGACACCATTTTCGATGAATTACTTAACTTATTAAAAGAATAAGAGTTGGTGTTCGGACTATTGGAACTACTAAATATCCTCAAGGAATGTAAAGAAAAACGAAAAAACATGCAAAAAATTGTCTAGTCTAACTCAAGAGGAAATACCCCATGAATATTATGACCCACAAGTCAACCTAGAAATCGAGGGTTTTATGGTTTCATAGGTTGTAGTCAACTTTGGATCCCAGATAAACATCCATCTAAAGGAAACTTGGACTAGATTGTGTAAACCTAACTTGGTCAAGTCGAAAAAATTCTTAAAATTGGAAAATCAAAGGTTCGTTGAACCAATTGGGTTGCTAAAAGGTCATGAAACAATCATCATGGAGATATAGACTATGGTCAAATTTGAAGTAATTAGAGTGTGTAGGCTTTCATAGTTAGTCATCGTGTTGTTGAATTTTCTGGAAATAAACTATGTAAGAGATTACATAATTTATTTCCAGAAAATTCAATAGTTTGAAGTAATTAATTTATTCAGGTGTATTCCAACCTACTCAATGTTGGTGGGTTTCCAATGGGTTCAAAGTATGAAGGAAACAATCTCATTAAGAAAATATAGAATCAATTTGAAAGGGAATGGCAGGATGATCATCATACCCTTTGATCCCAGGGAAGGAATACCTTGGTTGGAGCACAGAGATGAAGAAAGTGATGTGAGAAAAATTTACCAATTAATATAAGGGGAAAAATACAATGTTGAACCCAATATAATAGGTGAATTTTTGCATGATCACCCATGTCCATGGGACAAAATTTTGGCACATAACTATATGAGTGGAAAATGGAAAATTGTGAATCAAAAGCAAGGTAATGCTAGATAATTGAAGCCATATTAAAGGAAAGGTTATGATATTGATTATCTATAAAGGAAGTACCCATTGTATATGATAAAATAATTAGACAATACCCAAGTTTAACACCCATAGAGTCAAAACCAATTGCATTTCCTCCCTTAAGATTTACAAAATGAGAGTTGTATTTAGTTCGTGTGGATAAAGTATTGAAGATAGTAGGAGAACGGGGTCAATTGTAGAGCTTCATATAGTCATTCACGAGACTAGCTTCATGTTTATGGGACACACATGCACCTATACTACAACATGGACCATGTCCACAACATACTTTGTCCAAATATTTGGAGTGAAGAAGCTCACAACCATATCCAAGACAATGAATTTTAAACCAGGGTTTGACCTAGAAGCACATGGGATCGTGGAAGAGCACCGAGACATTTTCTCCTCACCCATCGGGGTACTGACACACTGCCAAGTCAAGCATTCAATTAATCTAACCCCCAGTGCACCTCTTCCTAATGTACCAGTCTATCATCGCTCACTGATGGAAAATGACGAAATCAAGCGTCAGATCCAAGATTTGCTTCAAAGGGGGCACATCAGACCCAACTCCTCCCCTTGCAGAAACCCGATTGTACTAGTGCAAAAGAAAGATGGGACCTGGAGGCTATGCATTGATTATAGAGCATTAAACAAAATCACAATCAGGAATTGGTACCCAATTCCCTGAATTGATGACCTTCTTGACCAACTTAAGGGGGAAAATTTCTTCAGCAAGACTTACCTAAAGTCTGGCTACCACCAGGTTCCCATCGAACCAACTGATATATGGAAGACAACTTTCAAATCTAAAGAAGGTCTCTTTGAATGGTTGTTCATGCCCTTTGGCTTAACAAATGCACCAACCACTTTCATGAGGTTGATGGATGATGTATTGAGACCCTTCGCCAACTCTTTTGTGGTGGTATATTTGGATGACATCCTCATCTTCAACAAAACTCATGAGGAGCACATGCAACATATTCAACGGGTTTTGAGCACTCTATGGCAACACAAGCTATATGCCAACTTGGAAAAATGCTCCTTTGGCATGAACATGGTCCAATACTTGGGCTACATTGTTGATGAATATGGGGTACATGTGGATCCAACTAAGATCCAAGTCATCTATGACTGGCCAACCCTAACCACACTAACCAAGCTTCGGAGCTTATTGGGACTTTCCAACTTCTACTGACGGTTCATGTTGGGATTCTCCCATATTTCATGGGCCCTCAGCCAAGTGAAAAAGGGCGGTGGTAGGGAAAAGTTCACGTGGAGAAAGGCACAACAATGAGAAGTTGATGATATGAAGCATCACTTATGCTCATCTCTAGTATTCTCCTTACGTGGTCTGCAACAACCGTTTGAGATTGAGACTGATGCATCCAACTATGTTGTAGGCGCAATTCTCACTCAACACGGTCATCCGGTAGCATACCATAGTGAGACACTCTCAAATAATTTCTGGAAATACCCCACCTATGACAAGGAAATGTATTCCATTGTACAAGCCTATCGTCAATGAAAACATTACATTATAGGAAAGGAGACAATCATCCACATTGATCACAAGCCTATGTAGTTCATACAGACACCAAGCTCACTAAATCCATTGCCTTCCACCCTCAAACCGATGGCCAAACGGAGGTCGTCAATCGGATGATTGTCTACATCCTGTGCATTTATAACCCTAAGCATCTGCATACATGGGATGAGAGTCTTCCCTATGTTCGGCATAGCTACAACAAGGTTCTCCATAGCTCCACCGACCATGGCCCTTTTTAGGCGAGGTTGGTATTCTGATCTGGATTTAGGAGCGGAACGAATTGATTACAGACTAAATACCATAAACACAGAGATAGGAAGAATAACACAAATATTCAGTCAACAATATCTTCTATTAAATAATGAAATAGGCTAAAACTATAAAACTACATAACTGAAACTTGCTCGAATGGTGGTAGTTATCTTTGAGAAGAGATGTGGTTGTTACGTGCATCCATCTGAGCAGAATGGATTACCATGAGGCTCCCTTTTCATATTATTCATGAATGTCAAAACCCTAGACATCCAAAAACCTAACCCTAGAAGGTGAAATGCCAAAATTCATGTGGGCCCTATGGGTAAGTTGGTGTAATTTGGTACCTCAACTTCCTAGGGTCATAAATTTTTCATATGACCTCTGTTTTAGGTGCATGATAGCCCGTTGGAAAGGTCTTTTAGAGAAATACACATTCTTCCATCAGAATCTGACTCTGTCTACAGTCTCACTGTGGCGAGCCAAAAAAAATGTTTAGGGCCCCAAAACAACCTTGAAAGTACAACAAGATGTGTTGCATGAAAACATGAAAAATAGGCCAATTGGATTAGGCGAGAAGCCACTTGTATCCACCTGGAGAATGTGTGAGGCTTCAGGCAGTCCTAGAAGTGTAGAACTCACAATTATCAAGCAATACAGAAAGACGTGTTGAACAAAAACGGACACGAGGAGCCAGTTGGAATAGGTGGGTGGCCACCAATATCCATTTGGATCAGATTCCAACCCTTGGGTCCCATTGATGTTGCACTACCACTTGCAACAACATAAATAGATTCTTCCCATGTTCAATATGAGGCCGACAAAGCCACCAAATTCATTGAGCGAATTCATCACATCCTCCAACATGTCCATGAGATTTTGCATAAAGCCAATGCTAAGTACAAGCAGCACCATGATCAACGCTAGGTACAGCACAAGTTCTAGGTGGGAGACAAGGTCTGGTTACATTTACATAAAGAAATCCTTACATGGCCCCATCGGAAGCTCCGTCCACTTTGCTATGGGCCTTACACTATCACCAAGGTTGTGGGTGACAATGATTTTGAGCTCAACACTCCCCCCTTCCTTGGCTTGCACCCAGTGTTCAATGTGGACAACCTACGGCCATATTTTCCACCATTATTGGACACCTCAGAGATCGTAGAATAGTTTAAACCAATAGATCTAAAACTTGATTGCATGGAACATACACCCACTAATCAGATAGGCGACACATAGGTTGTCAATGTTGTCAATGCAGAGGATCCATCTTTATCAGGTTGTCAATGCAGGGCAACTACTACACCAAGGAAAGTGGCTCACCCAAAACCAAATTCAGCAAAAATTCCCTCTCCTAATGGGGGCACTCAATGCAATGGATACCATTGCTTCCTAAGGGGGGAGGACTGATCCAGGTGGATATTGGTGGCCACCCACCTATTCCAACTGGCTCCTCTTGACAGTTTTCAGTTCAACATGTTCTTCTGTAATTCTTTGTAATTGTGGATTCTACACTTCTGGGGTTATTTGAAGCCCTACACAGCTTCCAGGTGGATATTGGTGGTCACCCACCTAATCCAACTGGCTTATTTTGGAATTTTTCATGTCAGTACATCTTTTTGTACTTCCAGGATCATTTTGGGGCCCTAAACAGTGTTTTTTTGGCTTTACATAGACAAATTGTAGACGAAATTAGAGTTTGACGAAACAATGTGTATTTCTTTAAAAGACCCTTCCAACGAGATATCACTCACCTAAAACGATGTCGTATGCAAAATTTATGACCCCGGGAAATTGAGGTACCAACTTACCCATCGGGGCCGACATAACTTTTGGCGTTTCATCTCCTAGGGTTAGGTTTTCGGATGTCTAGGGTTTTTTCATTCCTGAGTAATGCTAAAAGAGCCTCATTGTATTCATTCTTCTCATACTTATGCATGCTCAAACAAATGTGTGTAGCAACCACATCTCTTCTCAGAGATAGCAACCACCATTCGAGCAAGTTGTTTTCAATTCTGCAATTTTACAGTTCCAGCCTATTTTTATTTATTCAATAGAAGTTGTTGTCCACTGGATATTTGTTTTTGTTCTCCATATGTCTTTGTTATTGTATTCAGTCTGTTATTCATTTTTTTCTGCTCATAAATCTGGATTAGTGACACTCATTGATCTCTTCCTGACTCCATTGCAAACGAAATAATAAATGAAGTAGCAGTACATGAATGTTAGTCATTTATTGATAAATTTTTGGGATATAATCAAGTACCAATCACTAATGAATATCAAGAGGTTGTATGTAGTCCATATGATTTGATTGAAAGAAGTTTGAGGATGTTTGTAGGTCGTACACGTCATGTGATCCCTACGTAACCCAAAGAGACCATCTCTTCCTCTTCTTGGGGTCGTTCGATTGGGCTAGCTACATTGGACTATTTGTTGGGAATTTTCTTGGTTTGAACTGTGTTGACTGGTAATATGTACCAACAAATTAAAACATGAACTTTAAATTACTCCCCCCTCTCATCGATTTTGGCATTTAGTGTTTCCAATCTATATGGGTATCTCCCAGTCCAAAGCATTGTCATTGTGTGGAAATGGTTTCCTTTCCCGTCTCATATAAAACCATTTCATATATGTTCAAATAGTTTCCATCCCATATATGTGTTAATTAAGTGTCATCTTATATGTGTTTTATTCAATGGTGTTTAAGTGAATGGGAGTTTGATTATAATCAAGAAAAACTTGGAAGGAAGGAATTATGAATTATATGCCAATTTTTTTGTGAAATCTTCATTGAGGACACTCCGCTTATAGGGAATGGTGTGTGAGTGTGTGTGTGTGGATTAACATGTATTGTAAACTTAAGTTGAATCATGAGTGCATGCTTATGGTAATTACAACCAAATGTTCATTAAAATGAGTTGTTTTGGTTGTCCAAACACTACAAGGCAAGCTGGTAGCATTGCTCATTTTGTGTGGAAACAAGTCCAAATATTTTGCAATCAATAAACACCATCGCGAGGAGAGAGAGAGAGAGAGAGAGAGAGAGAGAGAGAGAGAGAGAGAGAAAGAGAGAGAGAGAGAGAGAGAGAAGGATGGATGGAAGAATTAGGCTTGTTCATATTTGACAGTAGGGTTTTGTTTACAATTTGCATTCGAATTAGCTTGTCATTCTTATTTTGAGCTTGTCATTGTTATGTTGATATTGTCACTATTATATCAACATTATAATGACTGTAGTGTCCCCAAGGCCGAGCCCCGTTGTAAAACATGTTTTGAAAGAAATTTAATTATGTTTTATAGGCTGGTGAGCCAAGTTCTTATAAGTGAGAGACTTATGTGCTGTTAGGCCAGAGAGCCTAAGTGTTGAAGGCCAGGGGCCTACTGTTGTATATGTAATCATGCAAAACAATTAATAAATATAAACACCACCATGTGCAGACCGACCACGATGAATGAGTGAAGGGGGACTGAGCATCCACAGAGAGGGCAAGGAATTNTGTAATTTGGTACCTCAACTTCCTAGGGTCATAAATTTTTCATATGACCTCTGTTTTAGGTGCATGATAGCCCGTTGGAAAGGTCTTTTAGAGAAATACACATTCTTCCATCAGAATCTGACTCTGTCTACAGTCTCACTGTGGCGAGCCAAAAAAAATGTTTAGGGCCCCAAAACAACCTTGAAAGTACAACAAGATGTGTTGCATGAAAACATGAAAAATAGGCCAATTGGATTAGGCGAGAAGCCACTTGTATCCACCTGGAGAATGTGTGAGGCTTCAGGCAGTCCTAGAAGTGTAGAACTCACAATTATCAAGCAATACAGAAAGACGTGTTGAACAAAAACGGACACGAGGAGCCAGTTGGAATAGGTGGGTGGCCACCAATATCCATTTGGATCAGATTCCAACCCTTGGGTCCCATTGATGTTGCACTACCACTTGCAACAACATAAATAGATTCTTCCCATGTTCAATATGAGGCCGACAAAGCCACCAAATTCATTGAGCGAATTCATCACATCCTCCAACATGTCCATGAGATTTTGCATAAAGCCAATGCTAAGTACAAGCAGCACCATGATCAACGCTAGGTACAGCACAAGTTCTAGGTGGGAGACAAGGTCTGGTTACATTTACATAAAGAAATCCTTACATGGCCCCATCGGAAGCTCCGTCCACTTTGCTATGGGCCTTACACTATCACCAAGGTTGTGGGTGACAATGATTTTGAGCTCAACACTCCCCCCTTCCTTGGCTTGCACCCAGTGTTCAATGTGGACAACCTACGGCCATATTTTCCACCATTATTGGACACCTCAGAGATCGTAGAATAGTTTAAACCAATAGATCTAAAACTTGATTGCATGGAACATACACCCACTAATCAGATAGGCGACACATAGGTTGTCAATGTTGTCAATGCAGAGGATCCATCTTTATCAGGTTGTCAATGCAGGGCAACTACTACACCAAGGAAAGTGGCTCACCCAAAACCAAATTCAGCAAAAATTCCCTCTCCTAATGGGGGCACTCAATGCAATGGATACCATTGCTTCCTAAGGGGGGAGGACTGATCCAGGTGGATATTGGTGGCCACCCACCTATTCCAACTGGCTCCTCTTGACAGTTTTCAGTTCAACATGTTCTTCTGTAATTCTTTGTAATTGTGGATTCTACACTTCTGGGGTTATTTGAAGCCCTACACAGCTTCCAGGTGGATATTGGTGGTCACCCACCTAATCCAACTGGCTTATTTTGGAATTTTTCATGTCAGTACATCTTTTTGTACTTCCAGGATCATTTTGGGGCCCTAAACAGTGTTTTTTTGGCTTTACATAGACAAATTGTAGACGAAATTAGAGTTTGACGAAACAATGTGTATTTCTTGAAAAGACCCTTCCAACGAGATATCACTCACCTAAAACGATGTCGTATGCAAAATTTATGACCCCGGGAAATTGAGGTACCAACTTACCCATTGGGGTCGACATAACTTTTGGCGTTTCATCTCCTAGGGTTAGGTTTTCGGATGTCTAGGGTTTTTTCATTCCTGAGTAATGCTAAAAGAGCCTCATTGTATTCATTCTTCTCAGACTTATGCATGCTCAAACAAATGTGTGTAGCAACCACATCTCTTCTCAGAGATAGCAACCACCATTCGAGCAAGTTGTTTTCAATTCTGCAATTTTACAGTTCCAGCCTATTTCTATTTATTCAATAGAAGTTGTTGTCCACTGGATATTTGTTTTTGTTCTCCATATGTCTTTGTTATTGTATTCAGTCTGTTATTCATTTTTTTCCGCTCATAAATCTGGATTAGTGACACTCATTGATCTCTTCCTGACTCCATTGCAAACGAAATAATAAATGAAGTAGCAGTACATGAATGTTAGTCATTTATTGATGCATTTTTGGGATATAATCAAGTACCAATCGCTAATGAATATCAAGAGGTTGTATGTAGTCCATATGATTTGATTGAAAGAAGTTTGAGGATGTTTGTAGGTCGTACACGTCATGTGATCCCTACGTAACCCAAAGAGACCATCTGTTCCTCTTCTTGGGGTCGTTCGATTGGGCTAGCTACATTGGACTATTTGTTGGGAATTTTCTTGGTTTGAACTGTGTTGACTGGTAATATGTACCAACAAATTAAAACATGAACTTTAAATTACTCCCCCCTCTCATCGATTTTGGCATTTAGTGTTTCCAATCTATATGGGTATCTCCCAGTCCAAAGCATTGTCATTGTGTGGAAATGGTTTCCTTTCCCGTCTCATATAAAACCATTTCATATATGTTCAAATAGTTTCCATCCCATATATGTGTTAATTAAGTGTCATCTTATATGTGTTTTATTCAATGGTGTTTAAGTGAATGGGAGTTTGATTATAATCAAGAAAAACTTGGAAGGAAGGAATTATGAATTATATGCCAATTTTTTTGTGAAATCTTCATTGAGGACACTCCGCTTATAGGGAATGGTGTGTGAGTGTGTGTGTGTGGATTAACATGTATTGTAAACTTAAGTTGAATCATGAGTGCATGCTTATGGTAATTACAACCAAATGTTCATTAAAATGAGTTGTTTTGGTTGTCCAAACACTACAAGGCAAGCTGGTAGCATTGCTCATTTTGTGTGGAAACAAGTCCAAATATTTTGCAATCAATAAACACCATCGCGAGGAGAGAGAGAGAGAGAGAGAGAGAGAGAGAGAGAGAGAGAGAGAGAAAGAGAGAGAGAGAGAGAGAGAGAAGGATGGATGGAAGAATTAGGCTTGTTCATATTTGACAGTAGGGTTTTGTTTACAATTTGCATTCGAATTAGCTTGTCATTCTTATTTTGAGCTTGTCATTGTTATGTTGATATTGTCACTATTATATCAACATTATAATGACTGTAGTGTCCCCAAGGCCGAGCCCCGTTGTAAAACATGTTTTGAAAGAAATTTAATTATGTTTTATAGGCTGGTGAGCCAAGTTCTTATAAGTGAGAGACTTATGTGCTGTTAGGCCAGAGAGCCTAAGTGTTGAAGGCCAGGGGCCTACTGTTGTATATGTAATCATGCAAAACAATTAATAAATATAAACACCACCATGTGCAGACCGACCACGATGAATGAGTGAAGGGGGACTGAGCATCCACAGAGAGGGCAAGGAATTAGGGGCTGAAGGTGGAAAAAGGGGCTAAGTGTTGAGCCTAGGGGGCTTAAGCCTTAGGAATAGTATTTTAATATTATTCCAAAAGAGAAGTGCATTATATGTTTTAACCTAAGTCATTTTTGGAAGGACATGTGATTTCCAAATGGTGGGAGGCACGCACGTTGTAGGAACGCATGCAGTTGCATGGGTGACAAGTGTCAACCCTGGCCATGCAATAAAAGGCCGAGATGAGCCGTGTTGGGGTTTCCTCCTCCATGGGACTCACAGACTGCCAGAAGGGAAGGTGTCTGACTCTTGCAGAAAAACCCCCGTACATCCTCTGAACCGTCTGAACCTGTGTTGACCCTTGCATGGATTGTCTGTCACGCATTCCCTACACCAGAGCGTGAGTCTATCCTGGGCAGAGTGGATGTGAAATGTCCATTCGGTCGGGGGTGGGGAGAGTCTGTGTAATTCCCTGCGAAAATTGCTTCTCAGGCAATTCCGAAAATCAACACCATGAGACCTAGCTGCCATTGTTGAACTTGTTCTGAGAGGTCTGAGTCTGTATTCCCGGTTGACTGTGGTGGTCATGCAGAGATGGATTGTGCGTGAATTGTTGTCCAGTGTAGGTGGTGATTGAGCCTGTGTGTGACCTCTCTCTAAGTGAGGGAGGTGGATGTTGTTGGAAGAGGTTTCTTCCAGAGAGTGTCCAGCACTAGCTTCAGGCTCT
>JZKD02S2329992.1:11326-23502 GCA_000966675.3 Picea glauca
GATATATCAGAGCCTAGGCTGATCATGCTATTCATAGAAGGAATCACAGAGCCATTGATAGGATGGGTGAAGGCATACATGCCTCCCACTTTGTAGCATGCCATCCTTCGCACTCAAGATCTGGAAGACTCAGTGCCAAAGACTAAAAATTTCTCCAAACCATTTGTGCCCCAAAGGGATCAAGATAGGAATCCATTCCAGAGAGAATGGAAGGGAAAGGAGAAGTTGGATGATGAGACTAGGAAAGAGCTTATGAGGAAGAAGCTTTGCTTCAGCTGTAGAGATCCTTGGGTCCCAGGCCACAGGTGCATGTGAAAGGGAGAGATTCATTATACTGAGGTAGCAACAGATAGTGTGGACAGTGAGGAGGAGTAGTAGGACAATGGATCCACTAGTTCAAAGGAGGAGTCAGCACTAGCATAGGAGCATCCTCCCCGTATACCACCAACAACGGCAAGAGCCCATCCTCCAGTAGTCCCACAATTGCTAGATTAGGCTAACATGAGGAAACCAACAAAGGGAGGAGTCATAGAGACCCTTTCCGGTTTTCCCAAGTATGATACCCTCCGTATCAGAGGGATTATTCAAGGAAAACAAGCAATCTCTCTGATAGATGGTGGGGCCACCCACAATTTCATTGACGCTTCATTAGTATCAAGACAGGCACTTCAGATAGAGGAGTTTGAGGGGTTTTATGTTGCCGTAGCAGATGGCCACACAGTGGAGTTTCTAGACAGAGTTCCAAACTTAGAGATGAAGTTAGGAAACTACACAATGAGAGACACATTTTATGTGGTTGACCTATTGGACACAAATGTGGTGTTAGGAGTTCAGTGGATGATTACCTTGGAAAAAATCAGTACTAACTACCAAACCTTGGAAATGGGATTCAGAGATCAGGATGGGAAGAAGGTTGTTCTAAGAGGTATGTCGACAGGAGCACCTAGGACAGTTTTAGCCAAGAGGATGGAGAGGATATTTAGACATGGGGAGGTAACATATGTCGCAGAATGATTGATCACTACTCAGAAGGATTCAAAAGGTTGACAACAATACCATACAGAGATCAATAATTTATTGGGACGACATCAATAGGTCTTTGAGGCAATTCAACCAGGGAGACCACTTGACAGGGGGTTTGAGCACACCATTGAGTTGGAGGAGGGGGGAAAACCTATGATCACCCACCCCTATCATCATCCTAGGAGGTTCAAGGATGCGATAGAGAAGGCAATCAAGGAATTGCTGGCGATGGGACACATCAGACCGAGCAACAACCCATTTTCTTCTTCAGTTGTGTTAGTTCTGAAGAAGGATGGCACCATGAGGATATCCATTCATTATCGAGCCTTGAACAAGAAAACCATCAAGAACCGGTACCCTATCCCACGCATTAACGATTTGATGGATGAACTGTATGGGGCAGTTTTCTTCTCAAAAATTGATCTATGCGCTGGATATCATCAGATCAACATCCAAGAGAAGGACATAGAGAATACAACATTTCGATGTCATTTTGGACACTTTGAGTTCTTAGTTATGCCATTTGGGATAGCCAATGCACCCACTACATTCCAATCTTGCATGAGCCATATATTTAGGGATCATTTAAGGAAATCAATCTTGGTTTTCTTCGACGACATCTTGATCTATTGTCAGTCATGGCAAGAGCATATGAGGCACCTGGATGAGGTATTGAGCATCATGGAGGCACAATCATTATATGCCAAAGAGTCCAAGTGCGAGTTCAGTATGACAAATATTCTTTACTTATGCCACATCATCAGTGCATAGGGGGTACAAGTGCACCAAGAGAAGATCAAGGCCATTCTGGATTGGCTGACGCACAAGAACGTGACAGAATTGAGGATATTCTTCTGGCTGTACAATTGTTGCAGGCGGTTCATCCGGGGTTTTTCTCATCTTGGAGCACCACTGACAGATATTACCAATCATGGGACCTTCATATGGACTGGGAAATCACAGGAAGCCTTTGATCACATGAAGGAAGTCATGGGCACTTGTCCAGTGTTGGCACTACCAGACTTCACCTTGCTATTTGTACTAGAGTGTGATGCATCTGACGAAGAAATCAGTGTTGTTTTGATGCAGGGAGGACACCCCATTGTATTCGAGAGCCAGAAGCTTAGTCAACCTGAGAGGCTGTACTCCATTTATGACAAGGAAATGTTGGCAATCATGCATGCCTTGACCAAGTTCAGACAATATTTGGTGGGCAACAAATTCGTGGTCAAGACCGATCACAACAGTTTGAAGTATTTCCTTGACCAGAAGGACCTCAATGAGTGCCAACAGAAATGGGTGACGAAGGTACAGGCATTCAACTTTGACATAGAGTATGTCAAGGGGAAGAAGAACATTGTGGCTGATGCACTATCGAGGAGACTTGTGGCATGTTCTTTGATGGATATTTTAGCAGATTGGAAATCCCACTTGTTAGTGGAATATTCCAAGAACAAGTTCGCTTGTGAGGTGATGGATGGGAAGATACAAGATGACTAGTATAGGGTCATTGATGATGTAATATTTTAAAAGGATAGAGTCTACTTGGTGCCAAATTCAAGGCTCAAGAAGAAGATCCTCACCGCAGTTCATGATTCACTTCTAGCAGGCCATCAGGGGTTTTTCAAAACCTATAGACAGATCAGAGAGAGGTTCTCATGGAAGGGCCTCAAACAGGACGTTATGAGACACGTCAGTGAGTGTGTGACTTGCCAGCAGAACAAGTCAGAGCATGCTCTTCTAGCAAGTCTACTTMAACCACTCCCCATTCCATAGCAGAAATGGGAGATTATATCTATGGACTTCATCACAGGTCTACCCAAGGTCCATGGTAAGGACTGTATCTATGTAGTGGTTGATATATTGACCAAGTTTTCTCACTTCTATGCCATACTAATAGAGTAAAACGCAGTTCAGGTAGTCGAGATTTTCTTTAGGGAGGTCTTCAAACTTCATGGGTTGCCGAAGAACATTGTCAGTGACAAGGACAGTCGGTTCATAGGGACATTTTGGAGAGATTTGTTTCAGTTGGTGGGGACAGAGTTGACACCTAGCACCAACTATCACCCTCAGGCAGATGGGAAGAACGAGATTGTCAACAAGTGGGTTGAATGGTATTTTTGGAACTATGTAGGAGGACAATAGAGAACGTGGGTAAAGTGGTTACATTTAGGAGAACATTGCTACAACACCACCTTCCACATGTCCATTGGTATGACACCCTTCTGAGCATTGTANAACCACTCCCCATTCCATAGCAGAAATGGGAGATTATATCTATGGACTTCATCACAGGTCTACCCAAGGTCCATGGTAAGGACTGTATCTATGTAGTGGTTGATATATTGACCAATTTTGCTCACTTCTATGCCATACTAATAGAGTACAATGCAGTTCAGGTAGTCGAGATTTTCTTTAGGGAGGTCTTCAAACTTCATGGGTTGCCGAAGAACATTGTCAGTGACAAGGACAGTCGGTTCATAGGGACATTTTGGAGAGAGTTGTTTCAGTTGGTGGGGACAGAATTGACACCTAGCACCAACTATCACCCTCAGGCAGATGGGAAGAACGAGATTGTCAACAAGTGGGTTGAATGGTATTTTCGAAACTATGTAGGAGGACAACAGAGAACGTGGGTAAAGTGGTTACATTTAGGAGAACATTGCTACAACACCACCTTCCACATGTCCATTGGTATGACACCCTTCTGAGCATTGTATGGATATGATGCTCCCACTTTGGTAGACTTGGTATTCAGGGAGAGAATAGATCCCAAGGCCAAGGATTGGATCATAGAGAGTCAGGAGATTCTCCAGTTTTTAAAAGAGAACCTGCAAACGACGCAAAACCAATGGAAGATCAGTGTGGACAGGCATAAGATAGAGTGCAACTTTGAGGTTGAAGATTTGTTTTTCTTGAGACTCCAACCCTACAGACAGTCATATCTGAAGAAGAGTGGGGTTGAGAAGCTCAAGCCCATATTTTATGGGCCTTATAGGATCATGCACCGAGTAGGCGAGGTTGCTTACGAGCTAGAGCTTCGAGAGGGGAGCAATATTCATAACGTATTCCACGTGTCTTGCCTAAAAAAGGCACTGGGACAATTCATTAGCACATTCAAGGAGCTTCCCCCTTTGGATGAAGAGGGAGAATTGGAGTTAGTTTTGAAGGAGTTTTTGCAGTTGCGAGAGCGGAAACTGAGGAGCAGAGTCATCAAAGAGTGTTTGATCAGATGGAGAGGGCTTCCAGTAGAGGACACTACTTGGGAGAGACAGAAGGTGTTGCAACACCCTGGATTGGTATTGCTTGAGGACAAGCAATTTCGGGAAGGGAGGACTGTAATGTCCCTTTCCAAATAGGAGCTCCAGAGAGGAGGATTAATGGTCTAAACCGCCCCATTAGACTATAGCCAGGGCCAAAGAGGGGTAAACAGGGTTACTAGAGGTCACTCCAGTCACAAGTGTTATATTCGGAAAGTGACATTGAGATAAAAAGGGTTAAAAGTTCTTTTAAATCATTATGAGATAAAAATAGAAGTCAACAGTGAGTTAGGGTTTCATTAATGATTTAGGGTTTTGGAAAGATGTAAAGGAAGGTTCAGTGACCTAATTCATTATTATGTAGATTATGACTTGTCATTGAGGAGAAGAGGCACATATCAAGAGTGATAGTTTAGTGGATTCCAGGAAGAAGACACCAGTTGGTTGATTTCGGTGTTGAGAGACACACCCTAGTCACCGAGGAGATCATTCAGGTCTTCCATCATTCTTCAACAACAATTACACAGTGTTCAGTAGCAAGGGCGCATTCATCCAGAGTGAGGGCGCAACTTCTGAGAGGGATTTTAGTCGACTTATCCCATCTAGGGAGAATTACGAGATTTCCTTCCGACCCATTTGAGAGGAAGGCAAGGTGTATATTTTTCCTAGTTCCTCATCAGATTTCGATGGAGGAATCAACTAGGGAGAATTTTCCATACTTGGACGTGCGACACTTTTGGAATATACATTTGGGGTTCTAAAGTGAGCATCAGGCCATATTCAGGAAAAACCTTCCGACCCAATTCCCAGTATACCAAGGTGGTCATTTTGAGACACATCTCATCCAATTTCGATGGTGGAATCACTAGGACGCATTTTGCCAGGGAAAGTGGGGCGCATTCCCCCAGGGGGATCCATCTGGGATCCAAACTCACCAGCAGAAGGGTACGACAGTTACCAGTACTGAGGACTAGAGCAGGGCACATCATTTGGGAAAGTTTCCAGTCCATTCTGAGAAGTATAGCTTCCAGGGAAAACTTTTCAGACTTCCAACAGTTATCGTTAGAGTTGCCATAGTCCCAACGCATCCATTGATTCTGCAGTGCCCCCATATTCCAGGTATTATCTTTTAGTTTCTTATTTGTATTCCAACTAATATCCTTTGTATGTTGATCTAGTTGAGTATTGTCAGTTTATTCAGCTGCATTCGACCATTTTGTAATCCACAGAGATATCATAATATAAACTTTGCAGTCCTTTGTCACATTTTTTATTTGTATGATCATTTATATGTTGTAAACGATTAATACTACACACACATTAGAAGCGTTTCATAGACTAGCCAAGTCATGAACATTACAGTGAGAATCCCAGAGTCGTTGTTATTACTAGAGGAGGTGTTGTTACAGGAGAAGACAGGGTGACTCCAGTAAAGACTACAGATGGATCGGGGATCAAAAGAGCTGCAGAGAAGGCACAATTGTTTGATCCAAGGAGAGAAAAACATACTTTTGAAGAAACAAGGAAATAATTTGTAGGAGAACAAGCTTCTTCATATAGGGCACAATCAGAAGTAAGGGAATGTGAAATGCCACTAGCATTTGACCAGTTTTCCCTATCTAGACAAGGAAAAGAGTTAAGAAAGGTTATGGGCTTCTTGTATACTTGTATCAATTTGATTAAAGATGAAAATGTTGTGTAGGAACTACAACACCTAGTAAGACAGTATGAAATTTAAAGAACATATCCTCTATTGAGTAGAGCTGTGAATCAAGTATCTAGGAAAAGAAGGACAAGCAAAGAACTACACCTTAGTGCTCAGATTGGAGTCTATGACATAGACTATGTTGTCCTCGACCTGGGATCATAAGTAAATGTTATGATGAAGCAGACTTGGGCATTGATGGGAAAACCTAAGTTTATTTACTGTCCTATCAGGATCAAAATGTCTAATCAGTAGGCAGTGAGCCCGTTTGGAAGACTAGAGCATGTCCCTTTGGACATCGACAGAGTGAGGACATTTTCTTATTTTGAATTGATTTAGATTGTTGATTATAGTTGTCCTTATCCTGCGTTGTTGGGAATTTATTGGGCTTTCAATAACTCGAATATTGTTGACCTGAAAAAGAGGAGAATGACATTTGAAGGTGATGGCCTTAAGGTCATTTCACCTCTGGATCTTGATGAAGGTCACAGATACACAAAACCGATAAGATAAGAAAACTGTGCCTATGAGGTAGAAAACATCTATAAATTGACAGCAGGACAACATGATTACATTAATCCTATAACATATGGAAATCTAAGTTGGCGAAGTGAAAGTGCATGCTCATCAGATTCAGAATAAGCATTGGAAAACTGGCAGAACAGAACGTATGAAGTCTCTACGCGGAGGTGTGCCCTATTTACTAGAGAAGGCTGCTGAATTGACACAAAAGTAAGTAATCTTCCTACATTTGATGGATTGAATCATTTAGAGACATTTCTTGTTGAATTTGAAGGAATTTTACCAGTACAACAGAGTTTGTTGGCACTAGATGAAGCCTTGGAAGCAACGCCAACTATATGGTGGGGAACACACAAGAAGAATATCACAGAGTGGGTACAATGTTGCACCTTGATGACAATGAGTTTTTCAGACCAAGTTGAAGGGTGCAAAGTTCGATAAACAGGTCAGAGTTATCCCAAGATCCATGTGCGAAGTTGTGAGGAAGCCTGGAGAAACATTCCTAAAGAACAATGGGTACATAATTTCATTAATACTTTGGATACTACACCTATCAACTGGTATCTTCAAGCATAACTATGCCTCATCACTACAGATTGGTATGGAATGACCCAAAAATTTATAACTACGTTCCTATTTGAAAGTCAATACCCTACAATAGATCATATTTTACAAATTGTAAGACAAAAAGTCTTGTAAGAGGCACCTAACCTCCCTTTTGCACAAGAAGAAGATGAATGGACTGCACCTCTTCAAAAGTTACAGGGTTTTTATAATATTAATGTTGATGAGGATGATGACCCTAGGGATGTAAACATTGAATAAACTGAAGGTCAGAGAGACATATATGGAACAGGGATCGAATTACATTTTATTGGGAAGCCCATTAAAATTAAGAAGGTTAATATTGGAACAGAGAAAGCACCTAAGTTGGCAAATGTTGGAGACTGTTTGGATGATTCTACTATTGATAAGATTATAGAACTACTGCATGAGTATCAGGACTTTTTTCCAACCAAGTTCACAGACATGAAGGGAATTAAAGGACCCATGGGAGAAATGAAGATTCCTTTGAAACCAAATGTAAGGCTAGTCAAGTAGAGACCTTATAGACTGAATCCCAACTACAAGCAGGAAGTCAAGATTGAATTAGATAGAATGCTGGAAGAAGGAATCATAGAACCAGTTGAAGAATATGAATGGATCAGNAACCACTCCCCATTCCATAGCAGAAATGGGAGATTATATCTATGGACTTCATCACAGGTCTACCCAAGGTCCATGGTAAGGACTGTATCTATGTAGTGGTTGATATATTGACCAAGTTTTCTCACTTCTATGCCATACTAATAGAGTAAAACGCAGTTCAGGTAGTCGAGATTTTCTTTAGGGAGGTCTTCAAACTTCATGGGTTGCCGAAGAACATTGTCAGTGACAAGGACAGTCGGTTCATAGGGACATTTTGGAGAGATTTGTTTCAGTTGGTGGGGACAGAGTTGACACCTAGCACCAACTATCACCCTCAGGCAGATGGGAAGAACGAGATTGTCAACAAGTGGGTTGAATGGTATTTTTGGAACTATGTAGGAGGACAATAGAGAACGTGGGTAAAGTGGTTACATTTAGGAGAACATTGCTACAACACCACCTTCCACATGTCCATTGGTATGACACCCTTCTGAGCATTGTATGGATATGATGCTCCCACTTTGGTAGACTTGGTATTCAGGAAGAGAATAGATCCCAAGGCCAAGGATTGGATCATAGAGAGTCAGGAGATTCTCCAGTTTTTAAAAGAGAACCTGCAAACGACGCAAAACCAATGGAAGATAAGTGTGGATAGGCATAGGATAGAGTGCAACTTTGAGGTTGGAGATTTGTTTTTTTTTAGACTCCAACCCTACAGACAGTCATATCTGAAGAAGAGTGGGGTTGAGAAGCTCAAGCCCATATTTTATGGGCCTTATAGGATCATGCACCGAGTAGGCGAGGTTGCTTATGAGCTAGAGCTTCGAGAGAGGAGCAATATTCATAATGTATTCCACGTGTCTTGCCTCAAAAAGGCACTGGGACAATTCATTAGCACATTCAAGGAGCTTCCCCCTTTGGATGAAGAGGGACAATTGGAGTTAGTTTTGAAGGAGTTTTTGGAGTTGCGAGAGCAGAAACTGAGGATCAGAGTCATCAAAGAGTGTTTGATCAGATGGAGAGGGCTTCCAGTAGAGGACACTACTTGGGAGAGACAGAAGGTTTTGCAACACCCTGGATTGGTATTGCTTGAGGATAAGCAATTTCGGGAAGGGAGGACTGTAATGTCCCTTTCCAAATAGGAACTTCAGAGAGGAGGATTAATGGTCTAAACCACCCCATTAGACTATAGCCAGGGCCAAAGAGGGGTAAACAGGGTTACTAGAGGTCACTCCAGTCACAAGTGTTATATTCGGAAAGTGACATTGAGATAAAAAGGGTTAAAAGTTCTTTTAAATCATTATGAGATAAAAATAGAAGTCAACAGTGAGTTAGGGTTTCATTAATGATTTAGGGTTTTGGAAAGATGTAAAGGAAGGTTCAGTGACCTAATTCATTATTATGTAGATTATGACTTGTCATTGAGGAGAAGAGGCACATATCAAGAGTGATAGTTTAGTGGATTCCAGGAAGAAGACACCAGTTGGTTGATTTCGGTGTTGAGAGACACACCCTAGTCACCGAGGAGATCATTCAGGTCTTCCATCATTCTTCAACAACAATTACACAGTGTTCAGTAGCAAGGGCGCATTCATCCAGAGTGAGGGCGCAACTTCTGAGAGGGATTTTAGTCGACTTATCCCATCTAGGGAGAATTACGAGATTTCCTTCCGACCCATTTGAGAGGAAGGCAAGGTGTATATTTTTCCTAGTTCCTCATCAGATTTCGATGGAGGAATCAACTAGGGAGAATTTTCCATACTTGGACGTGCGACACTTTTGGAATATACATTTGGGGTTCTAAAGTGAGCATCAGGCCATATTCAGGAAAAACCTTCCGACCCAATTCCCAGTATACCAAGGTGGTCATTTTGAGACACATCTCATCCAATTTCGATGGTGGAATCACTAGGACGCATTTTGCCAGGGAAAGTGGGGCGCATTCCCCCAGGGGGATCCATCTGGGATCCAAACTCACCAGCAGAAGGGTACGACAGTTACCAGTACTGAGGACTAGAGCAGGGCACATCATTTGGGAAAGTTTCCAGTCCATTCTGAGAAGTATAGCTTCCAGGGAAAACTTTTCAGACTTCCAACAGTTATCGTTAGAGTTGCCATAGTCCCAACGCATCCATTGATTCTGCAGTGCCCCCATATTCCAGGTATTATCTTTTAGTTTCTTATTTGTATTCCAACTAATATCCTTTGTATGTTGATCTAGTTGAGTATTGTCAGTTTATTCAGCTGCATTCGACCATTTTGTAATCCACAGAGATATCATAATATAAACTTTGCAGTCCTTTGTCACATTTTTTATTTGTATGATCATTTATATGTTGTAAACGATTAATACTACACACACATTAGAAGCGTTTCATAGACTAGCCAAGTCATGAACATTACAGTGAGAATCCCAGAGTCGTTGTTATTACTAGAGGAGGTGTTGTTACAGGAGAAGACAGGGTGACTCCAGTAAAGACTACAGATGGATCGGGGATCAAAAGAGCTGCAGAGAAGGCACAATTGTTTGATCCAAGGAGAGAAAAACATACTTTTGAAGAAACAAGGAAATAATTTGTAGGAGAACAAGCTTCTTCATATAGGGCACAATCAGAAGTAAGGGAATGTGAAATGCCACTAGCATTTGACCAGTTTTCCCTATCTAGACAAGGAAAAGAGTTAAGAAAGGTTATGGGCTTCTTGTATACTTGTATCAATTTGATTAAAGATGAAAATGTTGTGTAGGAACTACAACACCTAGTAAGACAGTATGAAATTTAAAGAACATATCCTCTATTGAGTAGAGCTGTGAATCAAGTATCTAGGAAAAGAAGGACAAGCAAAGAACTACACCTTAGTGCTCAGATTGGAGTCTATGACATAGACTATGTTGTCCTCGACCTGGGATCATAAGTAAATGTTATGATGAAGCAGACTTGGGCATTGATGGGAAAACCTAAGTTTATTTACTGTCCTATCAGGATCAAAATGTCTAATCAGTAGGCAGTGAGCCCGTTTGGAAGACTAGAGCATGTCCCTTTGGACATCGACAGAGTGAGGACATTTTCTTATTTTGAATTGATTTAGATTGTTGATTATAGTTGTCCTTATCCTGCGTTGTTGGGAATTTATTGGGCTTTCAATAACTCGAATATTGTTGACCTGAAAAAGAGGAGAATGACATTTGAAGGTGATGGCCTTAAGGTCATTTCACCTCTGGATCTTGATGAAGGTCACAGATACACAAAACCGATAAGATAAGAAAACTGTGCCTATGAGGTAGAAAACATCTATAAATTGACAGCAGGACAACATGATTACATTAATCCTATAACATATGGAAATCTAAGTTGGCGAAGTGAAAGTGCATGCTCATCAGATTCAGAATAAGCATTGGAAAACTGGCAGAACAGAACGTATGAAGTCTCTACGCGGAGGTGTGCCCTATTTACTAGAGAAGGCTGCTGAATTGACACAAAAGTAAGTAATCTTCCTACATTTGATGGATTGAATCATTTAGAGACATTTCTTGTTGAATTTGAAGGAATTTTACCAGTACAACAGAGTTTGTTGGCACTAGATGAAGCCTTGGAAGCAACGCCAACTATATGGTGGGGAACACACAAGAAGAATATCACAGAGTGGGTACAATGTTGCACCTTGATGACAATGAGTTTTTCAGACCAAGTTGAAGGGTGCAAAGTTCGATAAACAGGTCAGAGTTATCCCAAGATCCATGTGCGAAGTTGTGAGGAAGCCTGGAGAAACATTCCTAAAGAACAATGGGTACATAATTTCATTAATACTTTGGATACTACACCTATCAACTGGTATCTTCAAGCATAACTATGCCTCATCACTACAGATTGGTATGGAATGACCCAAAAATTTATAACTACGTTCCTATTTGAAAGTCAATACCCTACAATAGATCATATTTTACAAATTGTAAGACAAAAAGTCTTGTAAGAGGCACCTAACCTCCCTTTTGCACAAGAAGAAGATGAATGGACTGCACCTCTTCAAAAGTTACAGGGTTTTTATAATATTAATGTTGATGAGGATGATGACCCTAGGGATGTAAACATTGAATAAACTGAAGGTCAGAGAGACATATATGGAACAGGGATCGAATTACATTTTATTGGGAAGCCCATTAAAATTAAGAAGGTTAATATTGGAACAGAGAAAGCACCTAAGTTGGCAAATGTTGGAGACTGTTTGGATGATTCTACTATTGATAAGATTATAGAACTACTGCATGAGTATCAGGACTTTTTTCCAACCAAGTTCACAGACATGAAGGGAATTAAAGGACCCATGGGAGAAATGAAGATTCCTTTGAAACCAAATGTAAGGCTAGTCAAGTAGAGACCTTATAGACTGAATCCCAACTACAAGCAGGAAGTCAAGATTGAATTAGATAGAATGCTGGAAGAAGGAATCATAGAACCAGTTGAAGAATATGAATGGATCAG
>JZKD02S2330014.1:0-32187 GCA_000966675.3 Picea glauca
GTGCTCCCTTAATATGGAAAGGAGAGCACCGATGCTCCCTATACATGGGCATGGGATCACCACCCTTATAAATTTCTCAAAAAATGTCAAATTCCAAGGTAAAAACCATGTTTCGACTGTCAGATGATGGGGATTCTTCCTCTAACATGATTTAGGAGTTTTGAAAAGTGTTTCCATGGTGTCAATTGAGTTGTGACACTTAAAAAAAGTGTTTGAAACAAGTTACGACACTTACGACACTTGCGACAGTTAAAGTGAGGCACTTACAACACTTATGATATGATGCCCAAGTGTGGAATTTTGACATGTAATAGATGACCCCTAAAGTGTGAGGTCATAAGAGAAAATAATGGCCGAAACACTTTACAAATTCTTCAATGCAAGGGTGTTGGAGTGGGAGAACTTAGAAAAATCTGCAAACAATCATCAAACAATATTAATATATGTTCCATTTCTGAGGCAGGCATGCCTATACTTGGAATATGAGATGATTCAAAGCATGGCTACCAATCAATACACTACAGATCCATGAGAAAAATGACTAAGGATATGTTCACCAGAGATACAATGTGGATCCATACCTTCGTGACATGAACTGATCATGGCCATAAAAAATACATAGTGGAGCTACGAGATGACAAAACATAGCCATAGATCAATACAATGTGAATCTATGTGATGATATATATATTAGAAATATTTCTAGCACGATGATGGTATTGAAATATTTTACATTCTCAAATGATCTCCATCACAACCTGGGAAAAACACATAATAGAGTGAGCTCCCACCCAGGGTCTTTGTCTCGATCCCGATGCAGTGCAAATCTAGCCATGTGAATATACGATTTGATGTTCAACATGGTAGAAACCACTTGATTACCAGTCATTGATGTAAACCGTTAACGAGTGCGAGGGAAATCACCAATGATGAGAATGTTAAGTACCTATACTAGATCTGCAAATATACTTCAGAAATAACCAAGAATAAACCATAAACCATTCACCATAACAATGAACACAAGAAATATCCAAAACCCTTGAGGTAGGGTAACACCATATATTAATCCTTATGGAAGGACAAAACTCCTCAAGCAATCCTTGCTTGGACAATCACAATATTCTTCACTATGTTTCATTACATTGCCTACACTTCTTTATATATCTCTCCCTATCTCCTATGAACCTTTTAGAGAGCCTTCTCACATTTATTACATCCAACTACCATAGTGGACCTAGTCCACCTTACATTGAATGACCACATTCTCATATATTAAATGACTTCCACTAATAACACACAACTACATTCCCATTGGGTACCTCCCTAGGTACCCCATATTANGTGCTCCCTTAATATGGAAAGGAGAGCACCGATGCTCCCTATACATGGGCATGGGATCACCACCCTTATAAATTTCTCAAAAAATGTCAAATTCCAAGGTAAAAACCATGTTTCGACTGTCAGATGATGGGGATTCTTCCTCTAACATGATTTAGGAGTTTTGAAAAGTGTTTCCATGGTGTCAATTGAGTTGTGACACTTAAAAAAAGTGTTTGAAACAAGTTACGACACTTACGACACTTGCGACAGTTAAAGTGAGGCACTTACAACACTTATGATATGATGCCCAAGTGTGGAATTTTGACATGTAATAGATGACCCCTAAAGTGTGAGGTCATAAGAGAAAATAATGGCCGAAACACTTTACAAATTCTTCAATGCAAGGGTGTTGGAGTGGGAGAACTTAGAAAAATCTGCAAACAATCATCAAACAATATTAATATATGTTCCATTTCTGAGGCAGGCATGCCTATACTTGGAATATGAGATGATTCAAAGCATGGCTACCAATCAATACACTGCAGATCCATGAGAAAAATGACTAAGGATATGTCCACCGGAGATACAATGTGGATCCATACCTTCATGACATGAACTGATCACGGCCATAAAAAATACATAGTGGAGCTACGAGATGACAAAACATAGCCATAGATCAATACAATGTGGATCTATGTGACGATATATATATTAGAAATATTTCTAGCACGATGATGGTATTGAAATATTTTACATTCTCAAATGATCTCCATCACAACCTGGTAAAAGCACATAATAGAGTGAGCGCCAACCCAGGGTCTTTGTCTCGATCCCGATGCAATGCAAATCTAGCCATGTGAATATATGATTTGATGTTCAACATGGTAGAAACCACTTGATTACCAGTCATTGATGTAAACCGTTAACGAGTGCGAGGGAAATCACCAATGATGAGAATGTTAAGTACCTATACTAGATATGCAAATATACTTCAGAAATAACCAAGAATAAACCATAAACCATTCACCATAACAATGAACATAAGAAATATCCAAAACCCTTGAGGTAGGGTAACACCACATATTAATCCTTATGGAAGGACAAAAATCCTCAAGCAATCCTTGCTTGGACAATCACAATATTCTTCACTATGTTTCATTACATTGCCTACACTTCTTTATATATCTCTCCCTATCTCCTAGGAACCTTCTAGAGAGCCTTCTCACATTTATTACATCCAAATACCATAGTGGACCTTTATTAATATAGTGGACCTAGTCCACCTTACATTGAATGACCACATTCTCATATATTAAATGACTTCCACTAATAAAACACAACTACATTCCCATTGGGTACCTCTCTAGGTACCCCATATTACCTCCCTAGGTATACTACATTCCATCCCCCTTCACATGTTTCATCCTCAAAACATGAGAAGAAACCATACAATATGACCAGCTAAGCAATGTAGCCAACTGGTACCAAGTACGACCATCCATCCATCCCAATGGAAGTCGAACATGATGTCTATTTGCTACCTTTCCACCCTTATCTTTCTCTGCATCATGTCGGGGTTGCCATGGGATTGTTTCTATAGCTTGAGCTCTTTCCGTAGTGCCGATAGTCCTCCATGCACCTCTTGATCGGTTTCCTGTCTGGTGCCCTGTTGGTGCATAAATGTGTTGATGCACATGCCCTTGCCTTGATTACTTTTGTGTCTCTATATGATGTGGATGGCGATATACAACAACTGTAGGAATTTGTTCTTTTTTCTTCAAATCTACAACACTTTGTGCCTTTGAGTCAATCACCTCCTTAGCTTCTTGATTATGTCCTTCTTGTAGTTTTTCTTCATCTCTTTCTTCATATACTTCAAAAATAACCAAGAACAAACCATAAACCATTCACCATAACAATGAACACAAGAAATATCCAAAACTGACTCCGAGGTACCTTAGTACATTCCAGGGAATGTGAAGAAATTAGTTGAGGTCGAACATTTGCGGAATCATTCAATCAGAGGTCAATGATATAAACCTACTGTCGGAGGTGAGGAGGCCTTCCATTGAGGTATGAAGGTCCCAAGGTACTAACTAGTTTCTAAGTCTAATTCCTGAATATTGTGCTAAAGTCGACAGGAAAATACTCGTCGAAGGAGGGCCTTGATGTATCCCCCATCATCGACATGAAACTGTTATAGGAAAGTGATATGAGATGGTGGATCAAATGAGTATGGACTAACACAGGAAATAGAAATTGGTAATATTGTAGATGGATGGTTTGAAGTGAAACTTCCCTTGAACATTGCAAGGCATGGCAAGTGACTTAGCAGTGTTGACTCAACGAGTACCAAGAACACAATGTGATGGAAATAAGAGCACTCTTCGACTGGAACGAGAAAGTATGATGACACATGTAATTGGTATGAATCAGAGACAAGAAGATTACCCAACTGTAAGATGAGACACAAACATGTGTCATGTTCAAGGGTGACAATAGCTTCCATAAAGGATTCCAAAAAATTTGACCCACTTCTTTCATTTCTCCCCCATCCAGATAGATGAGTACCTCTTTATTTTTTAATGAACTCGAGGAGGATAACAGGTGCTCAAAATCGCTCATCCTTCAGATGAGTCCCTTGACATATGTTTAATAGACCTGAGGAAGGATGGGTTTGGCCCCATACGGGTCTTGGAGATTCGACTCAATTTGGTCCTTCAATGCATAGTTTTTACAAGCCCAAAGAAGGTAAACTTGGTGGTTTTTCACGTTTAGAGAGTCTGAAAAGAACTTAAAGATGACTCCATGGATGAATTTTTCGTAAATTTATTCTCCCAAGTTTGAAAAAAGTGTAAAACAATACAAGGAAGAAATATTCTAATGATGCTTGATTAGAGTAGTCCATTTTTGTAATTAGTATCACAAGGCCGAAAAAGAGATAAAAGTGTACTCGGTAACCTATTCTCTTGTTTTAACAAGCATGAGAAAGAACAAAGACTAAATTCGTTCTATGAAAACTACTACGTTATGATGGGAATGACCCCCAAGTGAGGATCACTCCTAGTAGTGTGTCTCTCTAGAGGTATTTCCCCCCTAGGTTGCGTGATAGAAACTAGAGGCTTCACTCCAACATGATTTCCATAGGCTAAAGACCTACCCCCCAAGCGCCATTTCTTTTGACGACTCTTCTTCTTTCCTCATTTAGGCATTTGGCTACTAATGAGAACATTTTCACTAGGCGAAGGAAAATAAGGTTCAAGTACTCGATCCTGAGTGAGACTCGATTCTAATGGAGGGGGGTCTGTTTCATTTTTAACGAGCATGATAGAGACGCTGAACTATGCTCATTAACATTTGTTTTATTGTTTAATGATATTGACATAGGAAAATAACTGTGCTCATTAAGACCAGATACTACCAAAGGATTAGATGATTCTAGGGATTGTCGCACATGAGTCAAAATCATATTTAACGTGGAAACTTGTGGGGTTGTAGGAGTGGGAAAGATAATAACCATTATGGGAGAGGAATCCTTAAGAATACGTACTCCTACTTGTCTTAGAAAAGGGGGATTATTCATTGTAGCATTGTGGCGATCTTGAGTTGTATAGTCGAGTTGGTCAACAATGACAATTGTTCATTGATGGGGAAATCGTAAAATACAAAACACCAAAGATGCGACGACATTCATAAAATAGAANCATTCCATCCCCCTTCACATGTTTCATCCTTGAAACATGAGAAGAAACCATACAATATGACCGACTAAGCAATGTAGCCAACTGGTACCAAGTATGACCATCCATCCATCCCAATGGAAGTCTAACATGATGTCTATTTGATACCTTTCCACCCTTATCTTTCTCTGCATCATGTCGGGGTTGCCATGGGATTGTTTCTATAGCTTGAGCTCTTCCCGTAGTGCCGATAGTCCTCCATGCACCTCTTGATCAGTTTCCTGTCTGGTGCCCTGTTGGTGCATAAATGTGTTGATGCACATGCCCTTGCCTTGATGAATTTTGTGTCTCTATATGATGTGGATGGTGATATACAACAAATGTAGGAATTTGTTCTTTTTCCTTCAAATCTACAACACTTTGTGCCTTTGAGTCAATCACCTCCTTAGCTTCTTGATTATGTCCTTCTTGTAGTTTTTCTTCATCTCTTTCTTCATATACTTCAGAAATAACCAAGAATAAACCATAAACCATTCACCATAACAATGAACACAAGAAATATCCAAAACTGACTCCCAAGGTACCCTAGTACATTCCAGGGAATGTGAATAAATGAGTTGAGGTCGAACATTTGCGGAATCATTCGATCAGAGGTCAATGATATAAACCTACTGTCGGAGGTGAGGAGGCCTTCCATTGAGGCATGCAGGTCCCAAGGTACTAACTAGTTTCTAAGTCTAATTCCTGAATATTGTGCTAAAGTCGACAGGAAAATACTCGTCGAAGGAGGGCCTTGATGTATCCCCCATCATCGACATGAAACTGTTATAGGAAAGTGATATGAGATGGTGGATCAAATGAGTATGGACTAACACAGGAAATAGAAATTGGTAATATTGTAGATGGATGGTTTGAAGTGAAACTTCCCTTGAACATTGCAAGGCATGGCAAGTGACTTAGCAGTGTTGACTCAACGAGTACCAAGAACACAATGTGATGGAAATAAGAGCACTCTTCGACTGGAACGAGAAAGTATGATGACACATGTAATTGGTATGAATCAGAGACAAGAAGATTACCCAACTGTAAGATGAGACACAAACATGTGTCATGTTCAAGGGTGACAATAGCTTCCATAAAGGATTCCAAAAAATTTGACCCACTTCTTTCATTTCTCCCCCATCCAGATAGATGAGTACCTCTTTATTTTTTAATGAACTCGAGGAGGATAACAGGTGCTCAAAATCGCTCATCCTTCAGATGAGTCCCTTGACATATGTTTAATAGACCTGAGGAAGGATGGGTTTGGCCCCATACGGGTCTTGGAGATTCGACTCAATTTGGTCCTTCAATGCATAGTTTTTACAAGCCCAAAGAAGGTAAACTTGGTGGTTTTTCACGTTTAGAGAGTCTGAAAAGAACTTAAAGATGACTCCATGGATGAATTTTTCGTAAATTTATTCTCCCAAGTTTGAAAAAAGTGTAAAACAATACAAGGAAGAAATATTCTAATGATGCTTGATTAGAGTAGTCCATTTTTGTAATTAGTATCACAAGGCCGAAAAAGAGATAAAAGTGTACTCGGTAACCTATTCTCTTGTTTTAACAAGCATGAGAAAGAACAAAGACTAAATTCGTTCTATGAAAACTACTACGTTATGATGGGAATGACCCCCAAGTGAGGATCACTCCTAGTAGTGTGTCTCTCTAGAGGTATTTCCCCCCTAGGTTGCGTGATAGAAACTAGAGGCTTCACTCCAACATGATTTCCATAGGCTAAAGACCTACCCCCCAAGCGCCATTTCTTTTGACGACTCTTCTTCTTTCCTCATTTAGGCATTTGGCTACTAATGAGAACATTTTCACTAGGCGAAGGAAAATAAGGTTCAAGTACTCGATCCTGAGTGAGACTCGATTCTAATGGAGGGGGGTCTGTTTCATTTTTAACGAGCATGATAGAGACGCTGAACTATGCTCATTAACATTTGTTTTATTGTTTAATGATATTGACATAGGAAAATAACTGTGCTCATTAAGACCAGATACTACCAAAGGATTAGATGATTCTAGGGATTGTCGCACATGAGTCAAAATCATATTTAACGTGGAAACTTGTGGGGTTGTAGGAGTGGGAAAGATAATAACCATTATGGGAGAGGAATCCTTAAGAATACGTACTCCTACTTGTCTTAGAAAAGGGGGATTATTCATTGTAGCATTGTGGCGATCTTGAGTTGTATAGTCGAGTTGGTCAACAATGACAATTGTTCATTGATGGGGAAATCGTAAAATACAAAACACCAAAGATGCGACGACATTCATAAAATAGAANACCAAGACCAAATGAAACTAGTGGTTTATCGAGAAAAACCCCCAATACATGCTCTGTCTGCTATGATTGGTCAAGCTTTGGAGGGGTAATCTCTACTACTCTCCCGCACATGATCTCATGTTTATCCCCTGTGTGAGAGTGGGTTCTCAACTATGCTTATATAAAAGTTGGATTTGTTCACTCTTTAGTTCTCTACAGTCTGTTTAGTAGTCTAGGACAATTTACTCACTTTTCCTAGTCCAAAGACCCCAATTCTGTGCTACTGTCGGTGTGCTAAAACTAAAAAACGTTCTATTTGATTTTACTGGCATGTGATTGATTTTAATGTCTTTTACTCAAAGGGTTCATGGAGATGAAACTAATGACGTGTAAGAGACTCAAATCCAATAGAATAAAAAATAATGATATTCATTTCGTTCTTTTCGATGAATTCTATGTATGGGAAGGATACTAGTTCTATTCTTCTTAACATAAGAAAGCACTCGAAACTATGAAAATTTCAATTTATGGGATCAAGATAATTCCAAACTACCAAGCAAATGTTTCTAAAAACCGAAATACAGATGCAAAACTAGCTCTTTTTCCAAACATGTACCAAAACAAATTTCCTAAAGAATGCAAAATTTCTTTGTTTGATTATGTGTGCAAGGAGATATGCAAAATTTTCTGCTTCTTAACTTTCAAATGGAATGAAATACATCTATGTTTGATACAAAGAACTACAAGGAAAAAAATCAATCAAAAAAGCACACTCAGAGTGATGAGAATTGAAAGAAAATAAGTAGGGGATAACCTATTCAATCAAGAACTCAGATATGCAAAAGAGAAAGAAGACAAGCACTCATGAAAATCCTCAAAACAAGAGCAACAAGAAACAATGTTCAAGACTAGGTTGTGGCAAAAAAGAGAGTCCTAATCATATAGAAAAGCGACATGTTTCAATGAAGAAAAAAAGGCTCAATACCAAGCAACCTTTGCAAACCCTAGTTGATGAAAACTCCTAAACAATCAAGCAATCTTAAAGATTTGGGAGATGAAGATCAGGGAACCAGAAGGAAGGATGAACCAAGGGGATCAAAAATAGGATAGAATATTTAAAACTCAAAGAAGGAATATGAATGAGTGTTAAATTTCAAATTCTCAAGCCAAACAAAGTTAAAGACAATCAGGAGTCACTGGGAAAAAAACCTCTCAAAAGAAGACTGAGAAAAAGCAGGAAAAAAGAGGAAAAAACACCAAAACATGGAGACTGGTGCCCCTGTTCTCAAAGAGACAGAGCTCCAATCAGAAGAATGGTTCCCTATAGGAGGCTCTAGGGGAGCGCCAGTCGAGATAATGGGACCCTCTAGTAGGATTAGAGGAGCACTAGTCAGGTAAGTGGTGCTTTAGTGTACACTACAAGGTAGGGACAATTTCTGAAAAGTTAAAAAATGACTTCCACAAACTCAAAATTAATAGAGAATCAGTCAATGGATTTGTAAAATATTCAATGATGAAGAGGAAGAGGAAAATAGATCAGAATCAAGCACCAAACAAGATATAATGATAGTCAAAGGCTTTAGACGATCCAAGGAAAGACTAGTCAAAGTCGATCCACCATTTTTTGTTACAAAATGTTTTACCTACATACAGATGAAACTTCCCTTGGATTACTAGACGCCTATACCAAGAAAAAAATAGTACAAGTGGACACTAACATCCCTTTAAACTTATCTTATATGATGAACCTGTTTTGACGCTTGTCCTTTCCGTTTCCAATCCTCGGGCTTGATCTCCAAGATCCCTGGCACAAATTGATATCTACAATGGACAATAAAGGAAAACAACTATATCCTATTCTAAAAGATTATATAAGACAAGTTTATCTACGAATATTAGAGCAAAAATAGACAAGAAAATGTAACAAGACACAAACTTGAAGGAAATAGGCCAAGTATATATTAATTGGAAAGCCAAAAATAGATACTTACATACCATGATTGATGCAACAATAGTCTCTCCAAGATTTCCTCGCCTAACCCTTGCACGAATGTACCAATATCAAAATGATGATACTCTGTCTGATTAATTCCCCCTTCACCTTAGAAATACCTTCAATATATAGGCTCGAGAGGCACAAACACCATGAGAAAATGAAGGATAGGGTTGAGGATATATCTCCTTAAGGTTGGGATCTGATCCTAAGATGAAGCCATAACATAGGGGTAAAAAACACCAACCTCATCCCAAGAGATATGGCTCATAGAATAAGGTGGAGGATCCCCCTTTTCCATCTAACAAGACTGGCACTCCCCTTAGTGAGAGACGAAGCACTATTTTCCAAAAGTGGCACTCTGTTAACATGGAAAGGGGAGCACCGATGCTCCCAATACATGGGCAGGGGAGCGCCACCCTTCTAAATTGCTCAAAAAGGGTCAAATTCCTAGGTAAAAACCATGTTTTGACCGTCATATGCTGGGGCTTCTTCCTCTAACATGATTTAGGAGTTGTGACAAGTTTTTCCATGGTGTTGATTGAGTTGCGACATTTAACAAAAGTGTATGAAACAAGTTATGATACTTGAGATATTTAAGTGCAACACTTATAACACTTGCGACATTTATGATATGATTATTATGTGTGGAATTTTGACATGTAACAAGTTGGCATTCTGCCATTTTAGCCCGAGTTAATTTTTGGATCTTGAGGGGAGTGGGAGGAGGGGCAAGGTTGGAAGGCTGAGTGCGAGGAATAAAGGAAGGTTTACGGGTTTGAGAAGAGACAATATGTTGGGATTCCTGAGCATGTTGAGTAGCTTCAAACCAATTTTGAGGGCGAGCCATGAGGAGCTTGGATCAAATTTAATCTTTGAGGCCACTGATAAAACATTCCCAGAAGAAGGCATCTTGCATGTCCTTTGTTTTGAAATCCAAGTATTCAAAGGTAGATATAAAGTCTTCCATTGTGTCATATTGCTTCAACTTGGTTAAACGATCGAGAAAGTGGGTGTCAGTGTCAAAGCGTTCATATAGCGCCGCCACAAGATGTGTCCAAGCAACATAGCCCCGACATGTATTTCTACACCATTTCCACCATTTCCAGTGTTCCACATCCAAATAGAGGAAACCATAATGAAGTTTGGACAGATCATCAGTAATGCCATGCAAGGAGAAATATTGTTCCATTTGAGTGACCCAACTTGTGGGATATGATCCATCAAATTTGTTCACCTCAACTTGGGGAAGACGGGGGTCACGAGGAAGGGAGTTGGAATGAAAGGCCATATTATGGGAAGATTTCTCACCTTCAGAGTGGGAAAGTTGTTCAAGGGAGGGAGAGCCATGGGACTGTTTCAACCATTGGGTGATGGAGGCCAATTCACCCTCAACATTGGCCAAGACATCTGTAAATTTGGCCTCAAAGGTTTCCAATTGGGTATTGGTGGAAGAAATTTCAGAGGCTAGTCTTTAGATGTCAGACTTTTTCTGTTTGGATTCATCTTGCAGGTGAAGGAATTCTTGGTTGCAAGTGTTGGCCATGGGTGAATGAGGGTCCACGGAAAAAAGAGTGAAAAATGATATATATGAGTGTGTTCAATGTGAAAAGAGGAATGCAATGATATAGGTGTCAAATAAGGTTGTCGAGAAGGGATCGGGTCCATGGGAAAAAATAAAAAAAGGTTGAAAATGATAGGTACCACTGCGATTAGGGCGAAGAGAAGAATATAATGGGATAGGTCTCAAATAATGGGGCGGGTAGGACCCAAACCTTTTTTTTACTCTTGTGGAGTTATACTATGATCTGAATAATACTGCAGTGGAAGAATGCCAAAATTCTTAATAGGAAAAACATAATTTTGAAAGGCCCCAATGTTGAATAGGAGAAATCTTGTCGGTTCCCTTTCTATTTTGTTTGTGTCCCAGGGTTAGTATTTTTCATGGTTTCTACAGAAAAAGGTTTTCTCTATGCTATAGCTCTCTAATATTCGTGTGGAGTTGAACAATAGTACTTGACCCAATATCTCAGGGCACCAACTAAGAAGGCTAGAACATACCCTTATCCGTACTACCCGATTACCCAGGTACTAGAGAGTATCTTCCTAAGTGTTGTTCTCGGTGGCACTATAGCAATCAGGAGGCTAATCAATTTATCTATGGAGGGATTTAGGATATCTAGGCCAATCCATATATAGGTGTTGTCTGATGCTCTACCACTCGAAGGGGTACCAACAAGAGTTACAAGGGTGGCCAAAAATGTGCGCTTATGTACATCTTGTAGTTCCTACATGTATGCTTCCCTGACCACGAATTTATGCACTGAAAAATAGATCTTTGTAGCTTCAATACATCAAAATACATCTCTACCCCAATTTTTTTTTTACCCATATTCTTGCCAAGGAAAGTGCTATGATACCACTTGTTAAGTACCATATCTATTATAATAGCATAAGTAGAAATATTGCAGTGAATAACAATGTATCAACAATAGAAAATAGAAATACTACAGAGAATAACAACATAATAGCAAAATAGATGGATCCACAACACTAGAATAATACCTTTATTGATAGGAAACAATGTTCACTTGCCTCTTCGAGGGGGAAACCTCCAACATAGCAGAGTTATATTACAATAATTCTCCAGACAAGCTCATATCATACCTTCTACTATTATTTATACTAATTCTATCTTCTAAAGAATATTCTAGAGGAATATCTTTCTAGAAGCGAAAGCTTCTATTAGGTCTTCTTACATTGAATTGTTCATATTTATTAATTAGGCCTTATTAACTAGTATCGACCTTTATTACATGGAAAATATATTATTCTACCTACATAAGAGGTTAGGGGGTTAGGTACCTAACAACCTATAACACTCTCTAAGAGAGAGAGTCATCTTACACATTTGAAACAATCCATAATGCAAAAAAATCAACAAAATATGAAATAGACAAGCCTTTCTAGGCTTAAGTTCTTCTCCCAAGCAACTTAGGGTTTCACACCCAATAAACTGAACAAGGTCAAGCACCTTTCATAGGTACAATATGGTTTAAATACAAACTCCCTCTTCACCTAGAGAGTGATTCCAACAAGAAATCTTTGATACCATGTAGAAATTTATGAATCTAAGAAAATTACTGCAAATTCAGAAATTTTGCCTCTATATTATAGGTTTCTCGAATCTAGTTCCTATGAATCATCAACCTTTGGGATGATATGAAATATAATTATAGCATAAAACAATATACAATATTTCACTTCACAACAACCCCAATACATTAGGCAATCCAAGAGAAAATATATCAAACTTGTGCCAACAAGTTTAATCTCTTAAGAGAAATATTTTCGAGCATAAACTAGATCCAAAAATCACTTTATGGTAGAAAAAATTACAATCGTAAAAATGACCTATTATGTTCAATATTAGCTACTAAACCATTTTACAATTTCAATTTATCACAAGATGGTACAATACTCCAATCTCTCCAAAACCCTAGCTAGGGAAAAGCAAGAAAAACCTAGCTCCACCAAAGATACTCCAACAATCTAGAATCACTACTAGCAACTCCTCGGCCTCATGCAAGGTATATCCTCTTTTCTTCCTCCTTAATAAGTACAACTTAGGTTTTATTCATAAACCCTAAATCCAATGGCCCCTTAGGGAATAAAACCCTAACTTTATAATTCAAGAATGCTCCATGAAACTATCCCTCTTAAGACAATGAGAGATAGAGTACAAAGAAGAGTGAATAAGAGAGAGAGAATAGTGTTCCTTTTTTTGAATCTCTAAACATAAGTGTGATAATGAATAATATCTCTAGGCATGATGATGATAATGAATCTCTCCTTCCTCTATTTATATAAGAGGTGAAGTGAGGTCTACAATGATTGTTGGACATAGTCCACCAAAAGCAATATACATTATACAAGTAGGTTCACACAAGTGAAGCATTCCCTCTTTTAAGTGACACATGTTAAGGTCCAAGGAGATTATGATCCACAAGAAAGGATACACAAAAAGGCCACTCCTCATACAAGGTCCAAAACTCCTCCTCCAAGTATCCAATGATCAAATGTATATGCTAGGCCATGTGGCTTCTTTGCATCCACCTACTTACATGTTCACTCCCTAGAGCTAAGCATCCTCAAGTGAAGTGTAAACCTCCATGAAATCAACCAATAAAATCCATGCTATGCAGGGATCAACACCCTCATTTGGAATTCCCAATGCTTCTCCTCCATTGCAAGCCATTCTCTATTCAATCAATCTCCTCTCATGTGCTCACTACATGAAAAATGTCACGAAGCCCTATAAGCCTCCAATTCTCTAAGGATGAATTTCATCAAATCATCCATACAGGATCTATCAGTCAATGAGTAAGACACTTCCAATGTGCATGTCCATCATGAAACCATCAAGGGTCAACCATACACTAGCACCCCACATCACAAAGATAAAACTACTTTTGGTACATTAGGCTGGGTAATTATTCTACAATAGTTCTTTGTAAGGAAGGATTACATTGAACTTAGTTTATTTCCATGGATTTCACATGTTATGGCATGTGTTCATTCATTATGAAAAGCTTCACTTGTTAACTTAATTGATCTAAGTTAACATAAAATTGTTAATTTATTTTATTCCTGTTACTTCCATGTAAACATGGGTTCACATAACTCTATACAATTCTAGTATTTTGTACACTAACTTATACATGAACACTTGAAAGCACATATAAATCCACTACATGCGTATACTATATCCCTTTAAAATTTTAAGTTAGCATAACCTTTCTAACTTATTTTATTCTCTTGATGATTAACACATGCAAATCTATTGTTTTGCACATGAGAGATTTTGCATTGTAGACCTAAAAGAAAATAGACATTCACTAATTGTGTATAATAACAATTTAAATTTATCCCTTTTTCAAATCAAGTATACTAAGATTATGAAAAAGATTTTTTTTTTTTGTGTTAAGTTGTGATTGCATCTCATGCCCTTGCTTGCAGTATTGAGCTTATTGTCAGTTCTCACTTTGCGTTATAAACCGTTTTCCGCAACAGTTTTGGATCCTCAACCAAGCAAAGCTTTGTTTATATCCTTCGCAGCTTGACACCCTATACCCGAGAGGGAACATTCCTATGAGTTCCCATCTCCCACATGCACCTCCTTGAATTGAGAATAGGTATGTTCCACTACTGTAACTAGTTTTTCTTACTTGTGACACTCGTTTCCTCCTCTGTATCATAGCATTCATTTGAATATGAAAAAAAAATACCGGAGGTAAGGGAGTATTATCTTATATTGGTAGCATCCATGTCACCTTTGAAGAGAGCACAAAATTTTTGAGTCCACTTGTCATCATAATTTTGGGTTTAGCATGACCTTAGGAAGCTGAGCTCATTATAGAGTGTTTACTCCCCCGACTAGTTACTCTTCCAGTCCCTATGGATAATTTGATAAATGCCTCCTGCATCTCATGGTTTCATCATTGATTCTATGCTACCAGAGTCTTCCATATGTCTCATGCTCTTGTTCAAAGGATGTCTATCAACCCGTGTTGGCCATTCCTCAGAAATCTTGACTTTGGATGTCGGTCATACCCTCAGTTTGTCTCAGAATCACATGAAGTTGTAGTCCTATTGCATACCCTGGTCCTACTTTCCTCATTGGTAGGTAACCTTGGACCCAACATTCGACATTTCATCATTGGTCGTGGACTGAGTGGTTTCCCTTGTGTTTGACAACAAGACATATATTCACACATTGGGATTCATGCAATGTTTTGGATGCCATTAGACTTATTGGTGGTTTCCTCTCCTTTGTCAACAATTTTCCTCATTGGCTGCTATTCAGAGGGTATTTTTCGTGTACCACTTGCACTTGGCACACATGAAAGATGCACAAGGTCGTTGGTTCATGAACATGTTCTTCATCCGATTTCCTCCAAATCATCAAGCTCCTGCTTTGTACCTTGTGCTGAATCATGAGAGATTCCTTAATGCTCTCCTTTCAGTGGGTCTCCTTCCATTGACTTCAACTCATCTATTTTGGAGACGAGACCTAGAGTCCTATGAGTACCTAGAAGATTTCAATCATTAGTGGCAGGGTCTCTCACCATCGACAGTTAAGAATACATCAATGTCTCCTGATCGATGGATTCTTCAAGTCTTTGACCCTGAATCCTTGAATCCTTTATTCACATTTGTAAGAATGTACTTGGTGCCTTGACACCTACTTTCATCATTGGTAGGTTATCTTGTGTTTGTTAATGGTATACCTCAATGACCAGTAATCAAACGAAGTATCATTTTGTTTGACCTCAACTCGTTTATTCACATGATGTAGACTTGCAACTTTGGATGATTGTGTAGAAGACTTGAAGACATCAGTTTGTAGTCATAACTTTCCTAAGATGTTGCTACCTTTTCATTGGACCAATACATGTGTGACTTCAACAATCATGGGAGATCAGATTGTACTCCATTGTATACCGATATCTTCAGATTGATTTTGAGACTAGTTTTACTGGGCCTTGTTCATGACTATGAAAACCTTTGGCATGTAACCACATTTGTATTTGCCTATTCATAGACAGTTGTTTGGTATATTCTCACATGGATTTGCAGTGTAATTCAAATTGACAGCCATGTATGCAAAGTCAATACAAATTGTAATGAGTAACTAGTTCTTCTAACTGGGTCCACATTACTCCACTTCTGGGTTTTTATAATGAATTTTGGCCATCACAGATACTTCTCTGACCTCACACATTAGGGGGAATATTTTATAGCAACATTTTCCTCACCCCATGCAATCTTGCACAAAGAGACTTTTTCCATTTCCCTATGTAGACTTGAAGTCCCTTTTTTCAAATCCTAGGGTTAAAAACATAATTTTTCCACATATACGCGCCCTGCCTATATTACATCATGCGTATATGCAGGTTGCACCACTACAACCTGCATACATCAATAAATCTGCCCAAAATTAAAAAAATGGTGTTGGGTTTCCATCTCACGTCACGAGATTAATGATCCTTGGTCTTCCATATATTGGAAACGTTCCGACTTGGCCCTTCAGTTGCACTTGAAGGCTATAAATGGGCCAAATCCGAGCTATGGAAAAGAGGATAAATAATTCAACTTTGAGAGAAAAGTTACTATGGAGAAATTATTCACTTCACATTGAGTCTGCATCCCTTTGTCCTTTAAGTATGAACACATTGTTCATCCCCCAAGATCTTCCCTTATTGATTGAGAAATTCATTGTCTCTCTTATATGAGCTTGCCTTTGGTGGAGGATTGAAGTGGTGTAGGCCCAATTGGAAGGAACTTAGTCTCTCGGTTTCGAACCGTGCCGACACGGAAGTTTGTAACTCATTCACTTTTGTTGATTATATCTTAATAGAAATACTATTTTCTCGTCCAATTAATATCTCAAAAATATTTGAATTATTATTCCATGGGTGTATTTGTTATGAAAGTTTATGGATTATGCTATTGAATGTGATAACATCATATATTATCACCATATGCTTGTGATGCTTGGTTGTTGAGGACTAGTTGTAGGTTTATTGCTTTGGGTCAAGTGCTCAACAATGGACTTCATCAAACATCTGGATGATGTAGGCCCCTTATGTTGTCTTGTTAGCATATTTTCTTATATAGCATACTTGAGATTAGAGTTTATTTCTGCAGTCATTTTCGTCTGTTATGGTTTACACCTAGCCATAGAGAGATTTTCCTCGTAACGATAGGTTGACACCTCGAGAGAATGAAGAGGTCAAGAATCAAGTCCAAGAGTTGTTGGATAAATTTTTAGTCAGGGAAAGTCTAAGCCCATGCACAATACCAACTGTGTTGAGTCCAAAGAAGGATGGAGGATTGAGAATGTGTACAGATTGTAGAGGCATCAACAATATCACCATCATGTATAAATTCCCTTTCCCATGAATGGATGATTTGATGGATTGCTTGAGTGGAGCAAGCTATTTTTCAAAAAATAGTTTTGAAGAGTGGATATCATCAAATAAGAATGAGAGAGGGAGATGAATGGAAGACAACATTCAAGAAAAATGAAGGTTTGTTTGAATGGATAGTCATGCCATTTGGGTTGACAAATGCCCCAAGCACATTTATGAGACTGATGAATGAAGTGTTGAAAGACTTCATAGGTAAATTTGTGATTGTATATCTGGATGATATACTAATCTTCAGTAAAACAGAGAAAGAACATTTAAATCACTTGACATTAGTGATGAGGAGATTGCAACAAGAAAAGTTGATGATAAACTTAAATAAAATCTCTTTTATGAAGACATAACTCATATACTTGGGTTTTGTGATCTCTTCAAATGAATTGAATATGGATCTAGAGAAGGTGAAAGCAATCAGGGATTGGCCATCTCCTAGAAGCATATTTGAGGTGAGAAGATTTCACGGGTTAACAAGTTTTTATAGGAAATTTATCAGAAATTGTAGTGGTATATGTACACCCATACTGGATACTGTGAAGAAGAAACAAAAGTCTTTTAATTGGACATAAGAGGCTGAGAAAATATTTAGAGTGTTGAAGGAGAATATCATAGGACAACCAATTCTGGTCTTACCAGATTTTGGGAAAACATTTCTGGTAAGTTGTGATGCAAGTGGAGTAGCTATTGGAGAAATCTTGAGTCAAGATAATAAGCCAGTTGCTTATTTTAGTGAGAAAATGAGTGACACCAAGAAAAATTGTTCCACATATGACAAAGAGTTTTATGCAGCGATTCAAGCTTTGAAGAAGTGGAGGCACTATCTAATTCCAAAAGAGTTTGTCTTGTATAGTGATAATCAAGCTTTACAATTTATTACTAGGCAAGAAAAGTTGAATCAGAGGCATGCTAAATCGGTAGAATTCATGCTGAATTTTAGTTTTGTCATTAAACATATTTATGGAAGTGATAACAAAGTTGCATATGCTTTGAGAAGGAGGAGTTTGATTATACATGAATTCCAAGTGAAGACCTTAGGGTTTGAACACCTTAAGGAAATGTACCAAGGAGATCCATATTTTAAGGAGGCTTATGAGGCATGTGAGAACCCTTTGTTGGGGGAAAAAATCCCATGGACAAAATATTTAATCCAGGATGGATTATTGTTCAAGGGAAGCCAACTGTGCATACCAAGATGCTCTATGAGAGACAATCTGCTGAAAGAAAAACACAGTGGAGGTTTATCTGGGCATTTTGGTCATGATAAAATCTATGCACAACTAATTTCTTCATACTAATGGCCAGGTATGAGGTCCCAAGTAAAGGAATTTGTGAACAAATGCATAATTTACCAATATGCAAAAGGAAGACAACAAAACACTGGTTTGTATCAACCATTTCTTATTCCAGAAAATCCTTGGGATGAAATTAGTATGGATTTTGTATTGGGATTACCTAGAACCCATAAGGGAAGTGATTCCATATTTGTTGTGGTATACAAATTTTCCAAGATGGCACATTTCATACCATGTCAGAAAACAAGTGATGCTACACACATAGAAAATTTGTTTTTCATGGAAGTTGTGAGACTACATGGGTTTCCCAGAATCATAGTCTCAGACAGAGACACAAAGTTTGTAGGACACTTTTGGATAAATCTATGGAAGAAGCTGGGGACAAAATTGTCCTTCAGTTCAACATATCACCCTCAGACATATGGGTAGGCTGAAGTGGTGAACAAAAGTCTGAGAAATTTATTAAGGAGTTTAGTCACTTAGCAGGGCCGTCAGTGGGATCAGATTCTGGCACAGGTAGAATTTGCATTTAACAATTCGGTAAACATGAGCACTAGGAAAATTCCATTCGAGATAGTGTATGGAATACAACTGAGAGGGATTATAGAGTTGAGATATTTGAAGCAAGATGAGTTCAGAAGCGCTGAAGTAGAATACTTTTCCACAGAGATGCAGAGACTTCATGATCGAGTTAGAGAGAAACTACATGACAACAACCAAAAGTACAAGAACAAAGTGGACCAGAAAATGAGAGAAGTTCAATTTGAAGTTGGAGATAAATTTCTAGCACATTTGAGAAAGGAAAGGTTTCCAAGGGGAACATATAAAAAGTTGAATATGGAGAAGATAGGACCATGCATGATCCTCATGACATTTGCATCCAATGCTTATGAAGTTGAGTTTCCAGACAATGTTGGAATATCACTGATATTCAATGTTGCAGACCTGTATCCTTACAAAAGAGATGATGCAGGAGAACTGTCTGACCAAGAGGAGATTCAGTGGGAGAAACAGATTCCCAAAACATAAAATCCTCATATGGATAAAATATTAGATCAGAGAGTTGGAAAGAAGACCATGACGAAGATGTATCTTGAATATTTGGTGAAGTGGAAAGATCACCCAGTGGAATATTCGAGTTGGGTCACTGAACCATAAATTTTGAAACATGGAAANACCAAGACCAAATGAAACTAGTGGTTTATCGAGAAAAACCCCCAATACATGCTCTGTCTGCTATGATTGGTCAAGCTTTGGAGGGGTAATCTCTACTACTCTCCCGCACATGATCTCATGTTTATCCCCTGTGTGAGAGTGGGTTCTCAACTATGCTTATATAAAAGTTGGATTTGTTCACTCTTTAGTTCTCTACAGTCTGTTTAGTAGTCTAGGACAATTTACTCACTTTTCCTAGTCCAAAGACCCCAATTCTGTGCTACTGTCGGTGTGCTAAAACTAAAAAACGTTCTATTTGATTTTACTGGCATGTGATTGATTTTAATGTCTTTTACTCAAAGGGTTCATGGAGATGAAACTAATGACGTGTAAGAGACTCAAATCCAATAGAATAAAAAATAATGATATTCATTTCGTTCTTTTCGATGAATTCTATGTATGGGAAGGATACTAGTTCTATTCTTCTTAACATAAGAAAGCACTCGAAACTATGAAAATTTCAATTTATGGGATCAAGATAATTCCAAACTACCAAGCAAATGTTTCTAAAAACCGAAATACAGATGCAAAACTAGCTCTTTTTCCAAACATGTACCAAAACAAATTTCCTAAAGAATGCAAAATTTCTTTGTTTGATTATGTGTGCAAGGAGATATGCAAAATTTTCTGCTTCTTAACTTTCAAATGGAATGAAATACATCTATGTTTGATACAAAGAACTACAAGGAAAAAAATCAATCAAAAAAGCACACTCAGAGTGATGAGAATTGAAAGAAAATAAGTAGGGGATAACCTATTCAATCAAGAACTCAGATATGCAAAAGAGAAAGAAGACAAGCACTCATGAAAATCCTCAAAACAAGAGCAACAAGAAACAATGTTCAAGACTAGGTTGTGGCAAAAAAGAGAGTCCTAATCATATAGAAAAGCGACATGTTTCAATGAAGAAAAAAAGGCTCAATACCAAGCAACCTTTGCAAACCCTAGTTGATGAAAACTCCTAAACAATCAAGCAATCTTAAAGATTTGGGAGATGAAGATCAGGGAACCAGAAGGAAGGATGAACCAAGGGGATCAAAAATAGGATAGAATATTTAAAACTCAAAGAAGGAATATGAATGAGTGTTAAATTTCAAATTCTCAAGCCAAACAAAGTTAAAGACAATCAGGAGTCACTGGGAAAAAAACCTCTCAAAAGAAGACTGAGAAAAAGCAGGAAAAAAGAGGAAAAAACACCAAAACATGGAGACTGGTGCCCCTGTTCTCAAAGAGACAGAGCTCCAATCAGAAGAATGGTTCCCTATAGGAGGCTCTAGGGGAGCGCCAGTCGAGATAATGGGACCCTCTAGTAGGATTAGAGGAGCACTAGTCAGGTAAGTGGTGCTTTAGTGTACACTACAAGGTAGGGACAATTTCTGAAAAGTTAAAAAATGACTTCCACAAACTCAAAATTAATAGAGAATCAGTCAATGGATTTGTAAAATATTCAATGATGAAGAGGAAGAGGAAAATAGATCAGAATCAAGCACCAAACAAGATATAATGATAGTCAAAGGCTTTAGACGATCCAAGGAAAGACTAGTCAAAGTCGATCCACCATTTTTTGTTACAAAATGTTTTACCTACATACAGATGAAACTTCCCTTGGATTACTAGACGCCTATACCAAGAAAAAAATAGTACAAGTGGACACTAACATCCCTTTAAACTTATCTTATATGATGAACCTGTTTTGACGCTTGTCCTTTCCGTTTCCAATCCTCGGGCTTGATCTCCAAGATCCCTGGCACAAATTGATATCTACAATGGACAATAAAGGAAAACAACTATATCCTATTCTAAAAGATTATATAAGACAAGTTTATCTACGAATATTAGAGCAAAAATAGACAAGAAAATGTAACAAGACACAAACTTGAAGGAAATAGGCCAAGTATATATTAATTGGAAAGCCAAAAATAGATACTTACATACCATGATTGATGCAACAATAGTCTCTCCAAGATTTCCTCGCCTAACCCTTGCACGAATGTACCAATATCAAAATGATGATACTCTGTCTGATTAATTCCCCCTTCACCTTAGAAATACCTTCAATATATAGGCTCGAGAGGCACAAACACCATGAGAAAATGAAGGATAGGGTTGAGGATATATCTCCTTAAGGTTGGGATCTGATCCTAAGATGAAGCCATAACATAGGGGTAAAAAACACCAACCTCATCCCAAGAGATATGGCTCATAGAATAAGGTGGAGGATCCCCCTTTTCCATCTAACAAGACTGGCACTCCCCTTAGTGAGAGACGAAGCACTATTTTCCAAAAGTGGCACTCTGTTAACATGGAAAGGGGAGCACCGATGCTCCCAATACATGGGCAGGGGAGCGCCACCCTTCTAAATTGCTCAAAAAGGGTCAAATTCCTAGGTAAAAACCATGTTTTGACCGTCATATGCTGGGGCTTCTTCCTCTAACATGATTTAGGAGTTGTGACAAGTTTTTCCATGGTGTTGATTGAGTTGCGACATTTAACAAAAGTGTATGAAACAAGTTATGATACTTGAGATATTTAAGTGCAACACTTATAACACTTGCGACATTTATGATATGATTATTATGTGTGGAATTTTGACATGTAACAAGTTGGCATTCTGCCATTTTAGCCCGAGTTAATTTTTGGATCTTGAGGGGAGTGGGAGGAGGGGCAAGGTTGGAAGGCTGAGTGCGAGGAATAAAGGAAGGTTTACGGGTTTGAGAAGAGACAATATGTTGGGATTCCTGAGCATGTTGAGTAGCTTCAAACCAATTTTGAGGGCGAGCCATGAGGAGCTTGGATCAAATTTAATCTTTGAGGCCACTGATAAAACATTCCCAGAAGAAGGCATCTTGCATGTCCTTTGTTTTGAAATCCAAGTATTCAAAGGTAGATATAAAGTCTTCCATTGTGTCATATTGCTTCAACTTGGTTAAACGATCGAGAAAGTGGGTGTCAGTGTCAAAGCGTTCATATAGCGCCGCCACAAGATGTGTCCAAGCAACATAGCCCCGACATGTATTTCTACACCATTTCCACCATTTCCAGTGTTCCACATCCAAATAGAGGAAACCATAATGAAGTTTGGACAGATCATCAGTAATGCCATGCAAGGAGAAATATTGTTCCATTTGAGTGACCCAACTTGTGGGATATGATCCATCAAATTTGTTCACCTCAACTTGGGGAAGACGGGGGTCACGAGGAAGGGAGTTGGAATGAAAGGCCATATTATGGGAAGATTTCTCACCTTCAGAGTGGGAAAGTTGTTCAAGGGAGGGAGAGCCATGGGACTGTTTCAACCATTGGGTGATGGAGGCCAATTCACCCTCAACATTGGCCAAGACATCTGTAAATTTGGCCTCAAAGGTTTCCAATTGGGTATTGGTGGAAGAAATTTCAGAGGCTAGTCTTTAGATGTCAGACTTTTTCTGTTTGGATTCATCTTGCAGGTGAAGGAATTCTTGGTTGCAAGTGTTGGCCATGGGTGAATGAGGGTCCACGGAAAAAAGAGTGAAAAATGATATATATGAGTGTGTTCAATGTGAAAAGAGGAATGCAATGATATAGGTGTCAAATAAGGTTGTCGAGAAGGGATCGGGTCCATGGGAAAAAATAAAAAAAGGTTGAAAATGATAGGTACCACTGCGATTAGGGCGAAGAGAAGAATATAATGGGATAGGTCTCAAATAATGGGGCGGGTAGGACCCAAACCTTTTTTTTACTCTTGTGGAGTTATACTATGATCTGAATAATACTGCAGTGGAAGAATGCCAAAATTCTTAATAGGAAAAACATAATTTTGAAAGGCCCCAATGTTGAATAGGAGAAATCTTGTCGGTTCCCTTTCTATTTTGTTTGTGTCCCAGGGTTAGTATTTTTCATGGTTTCTACAGAAAAAGGTTTTCTCTATGCTATAGCTCTCTAATATTCGTGTGGAGTTGAACAATAGTACTTGACCCAATATCTCAGGGCACCAACTAAGAAGGCTAGAACATACCCTTATCCGTACTACCCGATTACCCAGGTACTAGAGAGTATCTTCCTAAGTGTTGTTCTCGGTGGCACTATAGCAATCAGGAGGCTAATCAATTTATCTATGGAGGGATTTAGGATATCTAGGCCAATCCATATATAGGTGTTGTCTGATGCTCTACCACTCGAAGGGGTACCAACAAGAGTTACAAGGGTGGCCAAAAATGTGCGCTTATGTACATCTTGTAGTTCCTACATGTATGCTTCCCTGACCACGAATTTATGCACTGAAAAATAGATCTTTGTAGCTTCAATACATCAAAATACATCTCTACCCCAATTTTTTTTTTACCCATATTCTTGCCAAGGAAAGTGCTATGATACCACTTGTTAAGTACCATATCTATTATAATAGCATAAGTAGAAATATTGCAGTGAATAACAATGTATCAACAATAGAAAATAGAAATACTACAGAGAATAACAACATAATAGCAAAATAGATGGATCCACAACACTAGAATAATACCTTTATTGATAGGAAACAATGTTCACTTGCCTCTTCGAGGGGGAAACCTCCAACATAGCAGAGTTATATTACAATAATTCTCCAGACAAGCTCATATCATACCTTCTACTATTATTTATACTAATTCTATCTTCTAAAGAATATTCTAGAGGAATATCTTTCTAGAAGCGAAAGCTTCTATTAGGTCTTCTTACATTGAATTGTTCATATTTATTAATTAGGCCTTATTAACTAGTATCGACCTTTATTACATGGAAAATATATTATTCTACCTACATAAGAGGTTAGGGGGTTAGGTACCTAACAACCTATAACACTCTCTAAGAGAGAGAGTCATCTTACACATTTGAAACAATCCATAATGCAAAAAAATCAACAAAATATGAAATAGACAAGCCTTTCTAGGCTTAAGTTCTTCTCCCAAGCAACTTAGGGTTTCACACCCAATAAACTGAACAAGGTCAAGCACCTTTCATAGGTACAATATGGTTTAAATACAAACTCCCTCTTCACCTAGAGAGTGATTCCAACAAGAAATCTTTGATACCATGTAGAAATTTATGAATCTAAGAAAATTACTGCAAATTCAGAAATTTTGCCTCTATATTATAGGTTTCTCGAATCTAGTTCCTATGAATCATCAACCTTTGGGATGATATGAAATATAATTATAGCATAAAACAATATACAATATTTCACTTCACAACAACCCCAATACATTAGGCAATCCAAGAGAAAATATATCAAACTTGTGCCAACAAGTTTAATCTCTTAAGAGAAATATTTTCGAGCATAAACTAGATCCAAAAATCACTTTATGGTAGAAAAAATTACAATCGTAAAAATGACCTATTATGTTCAATATTAGCTACTAAACCATTTTACAATTTCAATTTATCACAAGATGGTACAATACTCCAATCTCTCCAAAACCCTAGCTAGGGAAAAGCAAGAAAAACCTAGCTCCACCAAAGATACTCCAACAATCTAGAATCACTACTAGCAACTCCTCGGCCTCATGCAAGGTATATCCTCTTTTCTTCCTCCTTAATAAGTACAACTTAGGTTTTATTCATAAACCCTAAATCCAATGGCCCCTTAGGGAATAAAACCCTAACTTTATAATTCAAGAATGCTCCATGAAACTATCCCTCTTAAGACAATGAGAGATAGAGTACAAAGAAGAGTGAATAAGAGAGAGAGAATAGTGTTCCTTTTTTTGAATCTCTAAACATAAGTGTGATAATGAATAATATCTCTAGGCATGATGATGATAATGAATCTCTCCTTCCTCTATTTATATAAGAGGTGAAGTGAGGTCTACAATGATTGTTGGACATAGTCCACCAAAAGCAATATACATTATACAAGTAGGTTCACACAAGTGAAGCATTCCCTCTTTTAAGTGACACATGTTAAGGTCCAAGGAGATTATGATCCACAAGAAAGGATACACAAAAAGGCCACTCCTCATACAAGGTCCAAAACTCCTCCTCCAAGTATCCAATGATCAAATGTATATGCTAGGCCATGTGGCTTCTTTGCATCCACCTACTTACATGTTCACTCCCTAGAGCTAAGCATCCTCAAGTGAAGTGTAAACCTCCATGAAATCAACCAATAAAATCCATGCTATGCAGGGATCAACACCCTCATTTGGAATTCCCAATGCTTCTCCTCCATTGCAAGCCATTCTCTATTCAATCAATCTCCTCTCATGTGCTCACTACATGAAAAATGTCACGAAGCCCTATAAGCCTCCAATTCTCTAAGGATGAATTTCATCAAATCATCCATACAGGATCTATCAGTCAATGAGTAAGACACTTCCAATGTGCATGTCCATCATGAAACCATCAAGGGTCAACCATACACTAGCACCCCACATCACAAAGATAAAACTACTTTTGGTACATTAGGCTGGGTAATTATTCTACAATAGTTCTTTGTAAGGAAGGATTACATTGAACTTAGTTTATTTCCATGGATTTCACATGTTATGGCATGTGTTCATTCATTATGAAAAGCTTCACTTGTTAACTTAATTGATCTAAGTTAACATAAAATTGTTAATTTATTTTATTCCTGTTACTTCCATGTAAACATGGGTTCACATAACTCTATACAATTCTAGTATTTTGTACACTAACTTATACATGAACACTTGAAAGCACATATAAATCCACTACATGCGTATACTATATCCCTTTAAAATTTTAAGTTAGCATAACCTTTCTAACTTATTTTATTCTCTTGATGATTAACACATGCAAATCTATTGTTTTGCACATGAGAGATTTTGCATTGTAGACCTAAAAGAAAATAGACATTCACTAATTGTGTATAATAACAATTTAAATTTATCCCTTTTTCAAATCAAGTATACTAAGATTATGAAAAAGATTTTTTTTTTTTGTGTTAAGTTGTGATTGCATCTCATGCCCTTGCTTGCAGTATTGAGCTTATTGTCAGTTCTCACTTTGCGTTATAAACCGTTTTCCGCAACAGTTTTGGATCCTCAACCAAGCAAAGCTTTGTTTATATCCTTCGCAGCTTGACACCCTATACCCGAGAGGGAACATTCCTATGAGTTCCCATCTCCCACATGCACCTCCTTGAATTGAGAATAGGTATGTTCCACTACTGTAACTAGTTTTTCTTACTTGTGACACTCGTTTCCTCCTCTGTATCATAGCATTCATTTGAATATGAAAAAAAAATACCGGAGGTAAGGGAGTATTATCTTATATTGGTAGCATCCATGTCACCTTTGAAGAGAGCACAAAATTTTTGAGTCCACTTGTCATCATAATTTTGGGTTTAGCATGACCTTAGGAAGCTGAGCTCATTATAGAGTGTTTACTCCCCCGACTAGTTACTCTTCCAGTCCCTATGGATAATTTGATAAATGCCTCCTGCATCTCATGGTTTCATCATTGATTCTATGCTACCAGAGTCTTCCATATGTCTCATGCTCTTGTTCAAAGGATGTCTATCAACCCGTGTTGGCCATTCCTCAGAAATCTTGACTTTGGATGTCGGTCATACCCTCAGTTTGTCTCAGAATCACATGAAGTTGTAGTCCTATTGCATACCCTGGTCCTACTTTCCTCATTGGTAGGTAACCTTGGACCCAACATTCGACATTTCATCATTGGTCGTGGACTGAGTGGTTTCCCTTGTGTTTGACAACAAGACATATATTCACACATTGGGATTCATGCAATGTTTTGGATGCCATTAGACTTATTGGTGGTTTCCTCTCCTTTGTCAACAATTTTCCTCATTGGCTGCTATTCAGAGGGTATTTTTCGTGTACCACTTGCACTTGGCACACATGAAAGATGCACAAGGTCGTTGGTTCATGAACATGTTCTTCATCCGATTTCCTCCAAATCATCAAGCTCCTGCTTTGTACCTTGTGCTGAATCATGAGAGATTCCTTAATGCTCTCCTTTCAGTGGGTCTCCTTCCATTGACTTCAACTCATCTATTTTGGAGACGAGACCTAGAGTCCTATGAGTACCTAGAAGATTTCAATCATTAGTGGCAGGGTCTCTCACCATCGACAGTTAAGAATACATCAATGTCTCCTGATCGATGGATTCTTCAAGTCTTTGACCCTGAATCCTTGAATCCTTTATTCACATTTGTAAGAATGTACTTGGTGCCTTGACACCTACTTTCATCATTGGTAGGTTATCTTGTGTTTGTTAATGGTATACCTCAATGACCAGTAATCAAACGAAGTATCATTTTGTTTGACCTCAACTCGTTTATTCACATGATGTAGACTTGCAACTTTGGATGATTGTGTAGAAGACTTGAAGACATCAGTTTGTAGTCATAACTTTCCTAAGATGTTGCTACCTTTTCATTGGACCAATACATGTGTGACTTCAACAATCATGGGAGATCAGATTGTACTCCATTGTATACCGATATCTTCAGATTGATTTTGAGACTAGTTTTACTGGGCCTTGTTCATGACTATGAAAACCTTTGGCATGTAACCACATTTGTATTTGCCTATTCATAGACAGTTGTTTGGTATATTCTCACATGGATTTGCAGTGTAATTCAAATTGACAGCCATGTATGCAAAGTCAATACAAATTGTAATGAGTAACTAGTTCTTCTAACTGGGTCCACATTACTCCACTTCTGGGTTTTTATAATGAATTTTGGCCATCACAGATACTTCTCTGACCTCACACATTAGGGGGAATATTTTATAGCAACATTTTCCTCACCCCATGCAATCTTGCACAAAGAGACTTTTTCCATTTCCCTATGTAGACTTGAAGTCCCTTTTTTCAAATCCTAGGGTTAAAAACATAATTTTTCCACATATACGCGCCCTGCCTATATTACATCATGCGTATATGCAGGTTGCACCACTACAACCTGCATACATCAATAAATCTGCCCAAAATTAAAAAAATGGTGTTGGGTTTCCATCTCACGTCACGAGATTAATGATCCTTGGTCTTCCATATATTGGAAACGTTCCGACTTGGCCCTTCAGTTGCACTTGAAGGCTATAAATGGGCCAAATCCGAGCTATGGAAAAGAGGATAAATAATTCAACTTTGAGAGAAAAGTTACTATGGAGAAATTATTCACTTCACATTGAGTCTGCATCCCTTTGTCCTTTAAGTATGAACACATTGTTCATCCCCCAAGATCTTCCCTTATTGATTGAGAAATTCATTGTCTCTCTTATATGAGCTTGCCTTTGGTGGAGGATTGAAGTGGTGTAGGCCCAATTGGAAGGAACTTAGTCTCTCGGTTTCGAACCGTGCCGACACGGAAGTTTGTAACTCATTCACTTTTGTTGATTATATCTTAATAGAAATACTATTTTCTCGTCCAATTAATATCTCAAAAATATTTGAATTATTATTCCATGGGTGTATTTGTTATGAAAGTTTATGGATTATGCTATTGAATGTGATAACATCATATATTATCACCATATGCTTGTGATGCTTGGTTGTTGAGGACTAGTTGTAGGTTTATTGCTTTGGGTCAAGTGCTCAACAATGGACTTCATCAAACATCTGGATGATGTAGGCCCCTTATGTTGTCTTGTTAGCATATTTTCTTATATAGCATACTTGAGATTAGAGTTTATTTCTGCAGTCATTTTCGTCTGTTATGGTTTACACCTAGCCATAGAGAGATTTTCCTCGTAACGATAGGTTGACACCTCGAGAGAATGAAGAGGTCAAGAATCAAGTCCAAGAGTTGTTGGATAAATTTTTAGTCAGGGAAAGTCTAAGCCCATGCACAATACCAACTGTGTTGAGTCCAAAGAAGGATGGAGGATTGAGAATGTGTACAGATTGTAGAGGCATCAACAATATCACCATCATGTATAAATTCCCTTTCCCATGAATGGATGATTTGATGGATTGCTTGAGTGGAGCAAGCTATTTTTCAAAAAATAGTTTTGAAGAGTGGATATCATCAAATAAGAATGAGAGAGGGAGATGAATGGAAGACAACATTCAAGAAAAATGAAGGTTTGTTTGAATGGATAGTCATGCCATTTGGGTTGACAAATGCCCCAAGCACATTTATGAGACTGATGAATGAAGTGTTGAAAGACTTCATAGGTAAATTTGTGATTGTATATCTGGATGATATACTAATCTTCAGTAAAACAGAGAAAGAACATTTAAATCACTTGACATTAGTGATGAGGAGATTGCAACAAGAAAAGTTGATGATAAACTTAAATAAAATCTCTTTTATGAAGACATAACTCATATACTTGGGTTTTGTGATCTCTTCAAATGAATTGAATATGGATCTAGAGAAGGTGAAAGCAATCAGGGATTGGCCATCTCCTAGAAGCATATTTGAGGTGAGAAGATTTCACGGGTTAACAAGTTTTTATAGGAAATTTATCAGAAATTGTAGTGGTATATGTACACCCATACTGGATACTGTGAAGAAGAAACAAAAGTCTTTTAATTGGACATAAGAGGCTGAGAAAATATTTAGAGTGTTGAAGGAGAATATCATAGGACAACCAATTCTGGTCTTACCAGATTTTGGGAAAACATTTCTGGTAAGTTGTGATGCAAGTGGAGTAGCTATTGGAGAAATCTTGAGTCAAGATAATAAGCCAGTTGCTTATTTTAGTGAGAAAATGAGTGACACCAAGAAAAATTGTTCCACATATGACAAAGAGTTTTATGCAGCGATTCAAGCTTTGAAGAAGTGGAGGCACTATCTAATTCCAAAAGAGTTTGTCTTGTATAGTGATAATCAAGCTTTACAATTTATTACTAGGCAAGAAAAGTTGAATCAGAGGCATGCTAAATCGGTAGAATTCATGCTGAATTTTAGTTTTGTCATTAAACATATTTATGGAAGTGATAACAAAGTTGCATATGCTTTGAGAAGGAGGAGTTTGATTATACATGAATTCCAAGTGAAGACCTTAGGGTTTGAACACCTTAAGGAAATGTACCAAGGAGATCCATATTTTAAGGAGGCTTATGAGGCATGTGAGAACCCTTTGTTGGGGGAAAAAAGCCCATGGACAAAATATTTAATCCAGGATGGATTATTGTTCAAGGGAAGCCAACTGTGCATACCAAGATGCTCTATGAGAGACAATCTGCTGAAAGAAAAACACAGTGGAGGTTTAGCTGGACATTTTGGTCATGATAAAATCTATGCACAACTAATTTCTTCATACTAATGGCCAGGTATGAGATCCCAAGTAAAGTAATTTGTGAACAAATGCATAATTTACCAATATGCAAAAGGAAGACAACAAAACATTGGTTTGTATCAACGATTTCTTATTCCAGAAAGGCCTTGGGATGAAATTAGTGTGAATTTTGTATTGGGATTACCTAGAACCCATAAGAGAAGTAATTCCATATTTGTTGTGGTATACAGATTTTCCAAGATGGCACATTTCATACCATGTCAGAAAACAAGTGATGCTACACACATAGCAAATTCGTTTTTCATGGAAGTTGTGAGACTACATGGGTTTCCCAGAATCATAGTCTCAGACAGAGACACAAAGTTTGTAGGACACTTTTGGATAAATCTATGGAAGAAGCTGGGGACAAACTTTTCCTTCAGTTCAACATATCACCCTCAGACATATGGGTAGGCTAAAGTGGTGAACAAAAGTCTGAGAAATTTATTAAGGAGTTTAGTCACTTAGCAGGGCCGTCAGTGGGATCAGATTCTGGCACAGGTAGAATTTGCATTTAACAATTCGGTAAACATGAGCACTAGGAAAATTCCATTCGAGATAGTGTATGGAATACAACTGAGAGGGATTATAGAGTTGAGATATTTGAAGCAAGATGAGTTCAGAAGCGCTGAAGTAGAATACTTTTCCACAGAGATGCAGAGACTTCATGATCGAGTTAGAGAGAAACTACATGACAACAACCAAAAGTACAAGAACAAAGTGGACCAGAAAATGAGAGAAGTTCAATTTGAAGTTGGAGATAAATTTCTAGCACATTTGAGAAAGGAAAGGTTTCCAAGGGGAACATATAAAAAGTTGAATATGGAGAAGATAGGACCATGCATGATCCTCATGACATTTGCATCCAATGCTTATGAAGTTGAGTTTCCAGACAATGTTGGAATATCACTGATATTCAATGTTGCAGACCTGTATCCTTACAAAAGAGATGATGCAGGAGAACTGTCTGACCAAGAGGAGATTCAGTGGGAGAAACAGATTCCCAAAACATAAAATCCTCATATGGATAAAATATTAGATCAGAGAGTTGGAAAGAAGACCATGACGAAGATGTATCTTGAATATTTGGTGAAGTGGAAAGATCACCCAGTGGAATATTCGAGTTGGGTCACTGAACCATAAATTTTGAAACATGGAAA
>JZKD02S2330036.1:20914-32186 GCA_000966675.3 Picea glauca
ATTTCTTGTACATATTTCTCTTATGGTCCGTAGGAGCCCCAATCCTAATCTATATGAAAAACGCATTTAAATTTCCAGGAATATGTAACAGGCAATATTATTTTTTGATATATTTCAAATAAAACTATTTTTTATCTTCTTTTATATTTGTGTGTTGATAAATTTTTATCTTCAACTATGCTAATGTCAAGAAATTGTGTTTATTTAATTTCAATATAATTTTTTTTGTTCTGGCACATATAGAGACATACATGCCAGATGGTCTAGGAAAGAACATAAATTTTGAACATAACAAAATGTATTATATTGTTTCAAAAAAATAAATGGGACTCTAGAGGTCACGTGTCATTTACTGCATGGATATCACCCGTGCTTCATGCTGCTTGCCACATCTCCGCCGCAGTTTCCATCTACCTCGGCTACTTTTTCCCCATCCCTATGCATTTATTCTCAATTCAACCCAGAAGAGACTACGCTGACATACACTACTTGTTATAATAATAAATGATAAAAATACAAATATTAAAATTATTTGATCAAAGTTTACCAAATAAAATGCAATAAGGAGTTTTATTTAATGTTGAACATTCCACTAATTGCCGACTATTATTATAATAGTAAATGATGGAAATACAAAAAGTGACTAAAATGGTAAAAAATAACTCCCATCAATCCCGAATTATATTGGAACCAATCAAACATGGACGTGTGTTCTGCCTGGTAATATAAACTCGGTAATATAAACTCTTCATAGACTAAACTATCTTTCTAAGTTATTTTTATTTTGTCATATTTTTTTATTACTATACCAATTTGTATGATAATATACCTACCATGTTTATTAATTTAAAATTTGGATACACAATCTTAAAACTTTTAAATAAAAACAATTTATTTTTGTAAACAAGCTACTATCATTTCATTTTTTTTTAATATCACAGCGCTATCCAATATGTATACAACCTTTTATAATCGTTGTTTAAAAAAACAAACACATTTCACATACTTTCAACATCTATCATATCTTATCTTTACTTCATGTCCATTCTTAATTTGCACCTTCTCCTCATCTAACACATTCAAAGGTGTTTCATGAAATGAATGTGAAACATGTAATAATAAAATATCTCTAATTGGAGTATTATGTAGGACGGGTGTTAGCGTCATTATTAACATGTTCTTTTATCACTTGATTTTGTGGTTTCAACATGTAAAAAGGGATATTCAATCATTGAAAACTTATAAATTCTTCATAATATAAATGATAATTATAATATTATGAAGATATTTATTTTAAAGATCAATGAAGTTTTTATTATACATGTTTTTTATTACAAGATTTTGTGGTTTCAACATGTAAAAAAGGGATATTCAATCATTGAAAACTTGTAAACTCTTCATAATATAAATGATAATTATAATATTATGAATATATTTATTTTAAAGATCAATGAAGTTTTTATTATACATGTTGTAAGGCTTTTCAAGACATCCACCAAGAACGTGCATGATTTTTGGGTAGATTCAACGATGGAACGGATGAAGAACACAAGGAGGAAATGATCGGTTAGGTAAACAAAGACATTTGGGTCTGGGTAGGAGCACCTTGGGGCACGATGGTGATGTTCAAACACAAGGGGTCACACACCCTTTTTTCCTTGTGACAAACGACGAAGAATTGGGTTGTGTTTGGGCAAGGGAGGGGCAACTTGGGAGCACTCCCAACTAGTGGACCCTTCTTCCCTTGACAACATGGATGAAACATAAAGGTTGGATGACCCCATCGACATACCCATGAAGAGTCACAATGATCAGCACAAGGAATATCACAAGGCAAGGGAGCGTACCCAAGGATGGGGTGCGTAGGTCCAAGAGATGCGAGGATTGATGGGAGAACGGGCTCGTTTGGGCGCACTGGGTCCACGAAGGGGCACAATGATCGATTGAGTGTGGCAAATCGTGAAGGGGGGTGACACACCCAAAATACATGACATTTCACACAAGTGACCCTTGGAGTACCTATAATAGCAAGGGTGCACAACCAAAGGAACACAAGAAAAAAGTGAAGGCAAGAGACATGGAGCTCTGAGGATAGGTGCACAATTGGGGTGCACCTCAGGCTAAGGCAAGAGGAACGAAAAGGGGAAGTCTTGGTGTGACAGAACCATAGGTCTGAACATTTTTTTTTTATGTATAAGACATAGTCATGAGACTCTGCCCATCTATGTAACTAGGACAATAGCGCCCTCTTTGTAAAGCTTTGTTTATGTTTTGCAATATAAATAAACAAAGCTCGGTACTAGGCACCGCTGGTGCCACTCACACTATATTTGTCTCTTGTGTTTCACATGTTTTTTGTTGTATTCCAATTTGTCTAAGTGTTAAATAATGTTAACAAATGTCTAAGTACACAATTGAGTTGCATAGAGTAAGGACGTGACTCGTCCATAGCCTAGAATGGAGTATGGGTATTCTCTAGTTGAAGAGGCGTAGTCCGGGTGAATTATCCTTGGTTGAGTTAAGCTTCCAAGAGAGAACCGCCACAATGTTGCACACCCACAAGATGATAAGTTTGGACTTGGGCATGACTCTTGGGGGGATGACATATGGTATTGGATAAGTTTCGCAACAAAGTGTTTTGTGGAGACACAATGTATAGTATGGTAGGATTCACACAGTCCGGAAGTGGGGCGACCCAAGGTGGTGCAACTCCTTGGACAGAGGTGGACGAAGTCGTAAGATGGAAGCAGGCCGCAGGTCACTCAAGGCAGGTTGAGTCAAGTGTCCTGGCGCGACCTGAGGCAGAAGAGTCTTGGTTTGGGCAGTGAACTAGGATGTACAGGAACTTGCGACGAAGCACTTTGGAACCAAGTGGTGGACCGAGGGGCACTCCTACATAGCTTGTGAAAGATGAGTACAATGCAAGTATATTGTATTGTGATTCTGTTTGTCTTTTTCACTTAACACAAAAAGAGTGGAAAGACTTGGTTTGTAACAAGTTGAAAGGGTTGGTGCGTTAGGTGCCTTGGGTGGAAAGTTTGGCAGCTAAGACCATTAGTTTTGTTTCATGGATCTGGTTAGCAACGAAAGAAAAATGCAAGCTCTGGTTGACCTTGGTGCCTCACGCAACTTTCTAAAGATTGAGGTAGTGAAGGGGATGGAACTTAGAGTCTCCCCATGCAGAGCTGTGGTGAGGAAATAAACTGTAAGGCAAAGGAAACAACTAGTGTTTCCTCCTCAATTCACATTCAGCTTGATAAGTGGGAAGGTCGGGTTAACTTCACGGTGATTCCTATGGATGACTTTGAGGTGATTCTTGGGCAGAAGTTCCTAAGGAGGACACATTTGGTTCTCATTCCATGGATGGACAAGATGGTAATACTTGGTGAACAAAAGGCTTGGTTTGTGCGCACAACCGCAAGGAAGTCTAGTGGAAAGGTGCAACTTGTGTTTGCATTGAGTATGAAGAGAGAAGCAAGGCAGAATGGATCACATATTACACAACAATTGTTGGAGAAGTTCAAGAGGATAGAGTGGGGATGCCTGTTCCACTGGAGCTCACTACCTTGTTGGGTGATTTTGAGGACATGATGCCAGATGAGTTGTTGAAATTTCTCCCATCGTGACGCACTATTGACCATCATATAGAGCTAGAGCCTGGTCTGTAGCCACCAATAAGAGATCCTTACCGATTTTTTGAGCCTGAGTTGGAAGAGTTGAAGTGACAGTTGAAAGAATTGATTGATGTTGGATTCATTCATTTGTCTAGGTCCCCATATGGCACCCTAGTTCTCTTTCAAAAGAAGAAGGACACTTCAAAGCTGCGGATGTGTTTGGATTACCGAGCATTGAACAAACAAACTGTGAAGAACTGATACCCGTTGTCGTTAGTTGTTGATTGCTTTGACAAGCTAGCCAAGGCCAAAGTCGTTTCAAAGCTTGACTTGTGACATGGGTATTACAAGGTGTGGATTGCAGATGGAGATGAGGCGAAGACATCCATGGTGACGAGGTATGGGAGCTATGAGTTCCTAATGATGCCTTTTGGGTTGTGCAACACCCCTACAACCTTTTGCACATTGATGAATGACGTGTTGTGGTCATTTTTGGACAAGTTCATTGTGGTGTATTTGGATGACATCATAGTGTATAGCGAAAGTATGGAGGAGCAAAAGAAAAATTTGGCATGGGTCTTTAAGGCACTACGATGAAACCAACTGTTCTTGAAGAAGTCCAAGTGTGTTTTTGGGAAGACTAAGATATCATTCTTGGGGCATTAGATTGGCCAAGGATGCATTCACATGGACCCTACATAGGTTAAGGCAATCAAAGATTGGGAAGAGTCACAAACAATCCATGATGTGAGAGTCTTCCTTGGACTAGCCAACTAATATCACAAGTTTGTAGAGGGCTACTCCAATATTGTTGCAGCGTTGTCTGACTTGCTGAAAAAGGAGAAAACATGTAACTGGATAGAGAGGAGTAAGTCTATGTTTGAAGAGATAAAATGCAGAATTGTCACCACTCCCGTGTTGAAGTTGCCATACTTTGAGCAATCGTTTGAAGTGTAGAGAAACACATTAGACTTTGCCATTAGAGGAGTTTTAACACATGATGAACATCCAGTTACCTTTGAGAGTAGAAAGCTCCAAGATCATGAACAAAGATACTGCATTCATGAGAAGGATATGACTACAATAGTACATTGTTTGCAAACATGGAGACACTACTTGTTGGGAAATTCGTTTGTCATGAAGACATACAACGTTGCTACAAGTTACTTCACGATGCAACCAAAGTTGTCACCCAAGCAGGCAAGGTGGCAAGAATTCCTTGCATAATTTGACATGGACATTGAGTATAGGCTGGGCACACTAAATGTTGTCATGGATTCCTTGAGAAGAAAGGCACAACTCGTTGTCTTAGAGGAGGAGGACGAGTTACCCGCATCAGGGGCAGCCAGATTCATGTCTTGGAAGAGTTGCATGAAAATATCAAGGAAGGGTTAGAGCATGATAACACAACAAAGAACATCATGAAGCATGTGAAGGATGGAAAAGCATACTAATTTTGGCTACATGATGGACTATTGTACTTTGGGCAGCAAATCTATATCCCTAAGTCCTCCAACCTCAGGAGGGGACTCATGAATGAATGTCAAGACTCACCCTGGGCTGGCCACCCATGACAACAGAGAATGATGAAGTTGTTGGAGCGAGGATGCTTTTGGGAGAAGATGAAGTAGGATGTGGAGGAGTACGTTCATAGTTTCCTTATATGTCAGCAAGATAAGATAGACACCATAATGAGAGCATTGTTATTACAACCTTTACTGATTCCAGAGATACCGTGGACAAGTGTCTCGATGGAATTCATTACATAGCTTCCGATGGTACACAGATACAATGAGATTTTGGTCGTGGTGGATCGATTCTCTAAGTATGTTGTCTTCATTGCGACGAAGATGACTTGTAGCGCGAAAGAAGTTGTGAAGTTGTTTTTCAAGCACATAGTGAAGTATTGGGGTATTCCTTTGAACATTGTGTCAGATAGGTATGCAAGGTTCATGAGTAAGTTTTGGACAACATTATTCAAGCTTGTGGGGATAAAGTTGTTGAAGAGTTCATCCTACCATCCACAGAAAGATGGGTAGACAAAACAAATCATTACACTTCTAGAGGACTAATTGTGACACTATGTACATGCAGATCAGATGAATTGGCCATAATTGTTGGACGTTTCCATGTTCAACTACAACCTACAGAAGAGTTCAACGACATGCTACAGTCCATTCGAGTTGACGAACGGACAACAACCCACAACTCCTCATTTTTTGACACAGGGCTATTATGGGATGAATCCATTAGTCGTGGGTTTCGTGAAGAGTTGTAAGGATTGGTTGGAGATAGCTCGCACACACTTAAATAATAATAGACATAATGAATTAGTGGGTAGAACGCAAGAAGTGCGATGCAGAATTCCAAGTAAGAGAGTTGGTCTTGCTCAAGCTAAGTAGAGATCATATCCCACCACCTAAAGGGATGGCTCTATATTTTGTGCAGATGTATGAGGGACCATTCAAAGTTCTTGAGAAGATTAGAAATGTCACCTACAGATTGGAGTTGTTGTTCCACATGCAACATATTCACCTCATCTTCCATGTTAGGCAATTAGAGTCATTCTAGAGAGACCCAGATGACCCAAGTCGTGTTGAGCCATCCAGAGCATCGACCATGGTTGTAGATAAGACAATGTTGGAGGTAGAGAATATTTTTGCGCATCGCATCTTGGGATGGGGTAGAGTTTGAGTGCATGAGTACTTAGTCCATTGGAAGGACAAACCTGGCGAAGAGAACACTTGGGAGATATATGAGTCTTTATGGAAATATGAGGACATAATTCAGGGTTTGACATAGGTCTCTATGGATTGCAAGTGGTATGGAAGTTGTTGGAATGGCAACAAGTTTAGTGGGGGAGTATGTAAGGCCTTCTGGGACACCCACCGAGCACATGTCCTCCTTGGGCATATTCAACGATGGAACAGACAAAGAGCACAATGAGGAAATGATCGGTTGAGTGAATGAAGACATTAGGGTGTAGGCAGGAGCACCTTGGGGCATGAAGGTGGCATGTTAGCCCAAGGGGGCAGACACCCTTCTTCCCTTGCGACGAATGATGAAGACTTGGGTTTCATTTGGGAAAGGGTGGGACAACTTGGGATCATTCCCAAGAAGTGGACCCATCTACCCTTGGCATCATGGGCGCACCATAGAGGTTGGACAAACCCATTGACACACCCACATAGAGTCACGATGATTAGCACAAGGAAGAGCACAAGTCAAGGGGTGTGTGCCTAAGTATGGGGTGTGCTAGTCCAAGAGATGCGATAGTTGATGGGTGAATAGGCTCGTTTGGGAGCACTAGGTTCACGGAGAGGCGCGACAATCAATTGCGTGTGACTATTCACGAAGGGGTGCGACACACCCAAAAGACATGATGTTTCACACAAGTGACCCTTGGAGTCCCTATAAGAGCAAGGGTGCACAACCAAAGGAACACAAGAAAAAGGTGAAGGCAAGATACATGGAGCTCTGAGGCTGGGCACATAAGTGGGGCACACCTTTGGCTAAGACAAGGAGGAACGACAATGGGAAGTCTTGGTGTGATAAAAACCAAGGTTTGGATAGTTCTGATGTATAAGTTACAGTTGTGAGACTCTTCCCATCTATGTATCTGGGACATTAGCACCCTATTTGTAAAACTTTGTCTCTGTTTCACAATATAAAAAAATGAAGCCGGGTACGAGGCACCACCAGTGTTGCTCGCACTATATCTATCTCTTCTGTTTCACATGTTTTCTGCTGTATGCCAAATTGACTAAGTGTTAAATAATGTTAAACAATGTCTAAGTATACAACTGAGTTTCATAGAGTAAGGATGTGACTCATTTGTAGCCTAGAACGAAGTATGGGTATGCTCTAGGTGAAGAGGTGTAGTTTGGGTGAAGTATCTTTGGTTGAGCCAAGTTGCCAAGAGAGAACCGTCGCGGTCCCGCACGTCCAATAGATGCCAAGGTTGGACTTGGGCATGACTCTTGAGGGCATGACACATGTGAAATTAATGTCCACTATATGAATCAAAGGGATTACCTAGAATATATAGGGTTATTTTCAATACTTTGTTGATGGAAGGAATATGCAATATTTAAATGCTTTCTTATATAGTTATAGAATGAGATTATTTTCAATATACATAATAGTTAGCAATTATTTTAGAAGGTGCAAAGATATGTCACAAGAAGTGATATTATATAAAATGTAACAATTAAAGTTATGGGATTTAATATGTATTCAATATTCAATTACACACAATAACATGTCATGAGCAATGTCAAGGAGCATCAAAACAAGGTTTCTCTTCCAAATTTTCTATAAGCAGTGTGATCCAAGACAAAAGAAACTACGCATTTGTGTGTATGTTATGAATTAAGAAACCTTCAAATCAATATATGCCCAAGACATGACGATTGAAGTATCGTGCAAAAAATTAACACTTAGGAAAATGAAATATAACATTGGCTCATTTTTCATATGAACTCATTTTCAAAAGAAACCCTATGGATTTCAATAAATGTTGCTTACTAATGTATTTGATGACATTATATTAACATGCTATACGAAGGGTCATTAGATCAAGAAATGAAGTATCCTACCAAAGAATCCCACTACTTGAATTTCCCATCACCAATGACACTATAATGCCACCTACCTCTTTTATTATCGAGGAATAGACAAGACCATCACAACCAACTAATCCCTACCATCCAATATCAATGAATGAAGAGAATCATCCTAACACATAATCTAATCCCTACCACGCAAGATCAATAATTGAAGGGAATCATCCAACCAACTAACTACCAATGTATGAAATAGTCCCATCTCTCATATCAAGTATTCAATAGAATGATGATTTGACCACCTATAAATGAATGAAGATAATGCTCTCATCACCTACCTACAAATCATGGATATGGGAGAGAGAAGCGAACACCATCACAACATCAACTACCTATGCACAATTCAAGGGAATCATCCTATCTTAGGATCATGGCATCGATCGTACCTACAAATCATGGTATTCATCATACCTAGAATGATCATGGAGACAATGTGTATGATAAACATAAGTTATCACTTATGAAAAATATAAGTTATCACTAGCCAACCAACCTAACACTATCACACATCAACCTACCTTAGAATCAAGCACACCATCAACCTACTTTAGATTCAATGTGAGGAATGACACTATACCCATTAACACACACAACAATCCACATATCACCCAATCAACCTATCACCTATCAATGAATCAAGCTTAATGCACTACTATCAAGCAATCCCTACCATCTTAGAGCAACAATCCATGATAACATACATCAACACCAACAAGAAAATGACAAGAACACAACCCATGGATGATGGAGGGAAGATAAGCTCCGTATTTACGATGCTCTTTCCTCATAACCAAGTTTGTTCAAACCAAGTGATCCAAAAGGGATCCAAAGGAGACTAAGGATAACTTAGAATTCACAGAAGCAACTCATGAAGCTCAAAATGGCCTCAGCAGATAGAGAAAGGACAAAAATTCAAAGTCTTCAAAACTCAGTGAAATTGGCATCATCAGGAAGAGCGCGTCACAATATTTCCAATGACGTAAACAAATCGTCAAACGGAGTTACGGATCAAAAGATATCCGTGGTCAAATTTTTGGTCAACCTAGCCCAGTAAGCAAGGATGAGTCAGCATCCGTACTGCTAACGTCAACACCAGTACATATGACATCATCATCCGTACAATATACATGGAACACACAGAGGATGACACGTGTCATGCTGATGTCAGCATGGTGACGTGGAAACACCAGAGACTACCACATGTCACTCATTTTTGGACTTTTCGGTAAAATCCATGGACCAATGAGAAGGTTCCATGTGGCAGTCCGTACAACCATGTGGCAGACCGTACAACCACCTGTCAGATGACATGGCAAGTTGATGGAACAAGAATGGTGACGTGGCGCTAATGGTACAGGAGTGGTGATGTGGCCCAATGGGAGGCCTCCACGTGGTAGCGGGAAAACACCCAATGAGGGCCAGCAATCGAAAAACCAAAAAAAAATTTGGCGGGGTTAGCTGGCACCACCCCCCAAATCCGCCGCTATTATCGCAAATCTCGCCATATTAGGACTGGAAAAACCATAATATACCAAATCTATCATCATTTCCAAAGTTAGGGGAAGAAATTTCCATGGTTCAAAACAAACAAGCCATAGGGAGGAGGCCCGTAGGTTTGACCCCGTGACCTCCCCCAATACTAGCGCCTTAATACTTCTGCCAACCGTTGGGACAAATAGGTGGGGCTGGTAAATTTTCCCCCTTTTTAATTTAAAAATAAGTTCCACCAAAGGCACGGGGGAGAGACTAGGGCACGCGACAAACCATACCAGGGCAGGAAAAATGATGCAAAAGACAATCATTAATGCAGGCTGCAGGCACAAAAACTGAGATGAATTTTCTCAAGGGGCCTGGAAGTGCTAGACTCAGATCAAGGCACGGAGACAGTCATTTTTGGGTAATTCGACGCCACGAATCTAATGGTGCTATCTGTTTTCTGATCTGAGCAAAGCTTCTACAACTTAACTCCATAATGAGGTATACTTATGTATTTTTCCATATTCTTTTGTTGAGTTAATAAAAAGGCCTATCCATTTGAGAGCAGGACCCAGAGACATAGTCCACCAGGGACGCAATCCGTTATCAAGTTTTTTGTGTTCAGATCTGATGCTTATGTCTCTTCATTATTGAGTTATTCCTTCTTTATGGTGCACTTCAATTTATGCTCATTTAATACAATTTTTTTATAAGTCACATCAATGAAAAGATCCCGGATCATGTTGGTATCAGAGCAGTCATCTTTGACTTGAATTGTTGAGTGTGAATGCTTACAAGGCCAAGCATAAGCAGGGTGAAGGAACTCTTAAGACTTCAATCCCGAGTTTGGTCGTGCATCTCGAAGGAAGAAATGGCCGAAGAGGAAAAGCGTGATGAAAATGAGAAAAAATTTCGTATGGTCTTTTATCACATGTCAGAAATGGTCGAGCGAATGTATGGAGACTACGAGAAGGGGATGAAGAAGAAAGGGAAGAAAAATGAAGCACAAGCAGATGATAATGCTTCAGTGAATCAAGGGGCTAGGGGAGACCCTCCTGAGCCTCCATCTTCAGCATCAAGTTCTAGCTCTTCTTCCTCTGAGCATTCTCATCATTCTCATGATTCTAGCCATAAAATTTCTTTTAAGAAACCATTGTTAAAGATTGATGTAAAATTTTCTTTACCTATGTTTAATGGAGATGCTAATCCCGAAAAGCTAGATAATTGGATCCGACAGGTTGAAGTATATTGCCATGTTCAACAAATTGATGAAGAGGACGTTAAAGTGAAATTGGTTTCTCTTCGGTTGGAAGGCACCACTCTCGTATGGTGGGAGAGAAAACTTCAAGACATAAGTAAGTGTGGTAATCTTCTTTCCTCATGTTCGAAATTTAAATCAGTGATAAGGAAACAATTTGATCCATTAGGATATTTACATAAAACAATGATGGAATGACAAACTTTAAGACAAAGTAAAGGTCAAACTGTACAAAGTTTCACGGAATAATTTAGGAAGAAATGATCTAGGTGGATATCGGTGGCCACCCACCTTTTCCA
>JZKD02S2330058.1:9191-29001 GCA_000966675.3 Picea glauca
TTACATGATTCCTTGATCACATGTATAGACTAGGTATTGAATATATTAATGCCTTTGTTGTGATTGGTTTGTGTTGTTGTTATTGAACGACACAAGAGCATCGGAGCAGAGAAAGGAACAACAGAGATTAAAAGGAGAGCGTTCATAAGGTATGTCCACTATCCATTTCTCTTAGTTCATTCAATATCAAGATCTAGGGAAAGAGTAGTATTCTGTTACAGTTTGTTCCAGATCCAGGTGGATCTTGGGGAGATTGGTCTGTGTCCGCACTCACGAATTTATCCATAAACACTTCATCCAACTCGGGAAGGTTGGTTTGAGTTTGGAACGTAGTTCCAATCACCTTATTTAAGTAGGAAACATGAAAAATAGGATGGAGCTTAGAATGACTGGAAAAAACTAACTGATAGGCCACCTGTCCCACGCGCTTGAGAACAGTATAAGGACCATAAAATTTGGGCGCCAGTTTCTGACAATGGTCAACCTTGAGGGAATTTTTCTTGTAATTTTGAAATCAAAGAAACACCTGATCCCCTTCTACAAATTGATGTTCAGAGCGACCTTGATCTACTTGTTTCTTCACGCAATTTTGGGCCATGACCAAATTCACTTTGAGGGTACGAAGAATAGCCTCTCAAACTATAAGCATTTGGTCAACCGCCTGGAACTTCGAGACACCTAGAAAATACGAGAGAATTGAAGGTGTATTTTGTCCATATATTGCTTCAAAAGGAGTCATGCAGGTAGTTGTATGGTAAGAAATGTTGTACCACCATTCAGCTAGTGGTAACCATTGAGCCCACTAATTTTTCCTTTCCGATGCAAAACACCTCGAATATGTTTCCAAACACTTGTTGACAACTTCAGTTTGACCATCGGTCTAGGGATGATAAGTTGTGCTGAGATGCAATTGGGTGCCTTGTAGCTTGAACATTTCTTACCAAAAATTGTTGGTGAAAGTTGGGTTGTGATAAAAAACAATAAAATGCGGCATGCCATGAAGATTGAAAACATGATCCATGAAACGTTGAGCCACAATGGATGTTGTAAATGGATGTTGAAGAGCACAGAAATGAGCATAATTGGAAAGACGATCAACTACCACCATGATGAATTATTTATTGCCCAATTTAGGTAAGCCTACAATAAAATCAATAGAGATATCCCACCAAATAGCAGGTGGAATTGGAAGAAGTTGTAGTGTGCCAGGAGATTTGACGGTTTCTCCCTTATTGCGTTGACACCCATCACATTCAGCCACAAAATTACAAATGTCATGTTTCATACCATCCCAGAATACTACAATGATGAAATTCCAAAATGCTTAAGAGGAAGAAATGCGTAGTAATTCCGCAACCCGAATGCATGAGACACAATTGCACAACAATAGATCTTGTTTGTTCTGTTTTTGTTTTCGTCCCAAAGGTTAGGGTATTTAAGGGTTCTACATACAAGGGTTTTATTTGTGTTATAGATATCTGATATACATGCAGGGTCCAACAATAGTACTTGACCCAATATCTTAGGGAACCAACTAAGGAGGCTAGACCGTGCTCTTAGCCGTACTACTCAACTACCCAGGTACTAGAGAGTATCTTCCCAAGTGTTTTTCTCGGTGGAACTATAATAGTCAGGAAGCCAACCAGTTTATCTATGGAGGGCTTCAGGAGATCTAGGATGATCCGTATACATGTGTTGTCTTATGTGATATCACTCGAAGGGGTACCAACATGGGTTACAAGGGTGGCCAACAGATGTGTGCTTAAGTACCACTTGTATTTCGTGCGTGTATGAATCCCTGAACATGGGTTTATGCACATAACAACGGATCTTTGTAGCTTAAAGACACCAGAATATGTCTCTACCCTGAAAAAAAAATTAACCCACAGTTTTCTATGGAGGAAGGTGCTTTGATACCACTTGTAATATTCCATAAATAAAATAGTATGCAGAACAAAAATAATTAGCTAGAAATGGTAGATGAACAACACCACAATAATACCAAAATGATACCAGAATAACACCAGAAAGAGAACTTTGATTACTGAGAGCAATGTTCACTTGCCTCTTCGAGGGGGAAACCTCTAGCAGAGCAGAGATCTATTACAATAATATCCAAGACAAAACTTCTCATACCCTCGAATCCTATTTATACTAAATATGTCTATCAAAAGAACAATCTATAGGAAGATCCTTCTAGAAGTGAAAGATTCTATTAGGTATTCTTACATCGGACTTATTCTTCCTTATTGCTAGGCCTTATTAATATTGACCTTTATTACTTGGAAATATATTATTCTACCTATGTGAGCGGTTAGGTCCCTAACATGTCCGCTCCCTTAAAAACAACATTTTCCTCAAGGCTTGAGATGAGGAAATTGCTGCAGAATGGTAGTTGGTTCCCAAGAGGCATCTGCTAGATTTGTATCTTTCCATTGAACTAACACTTCCTTGATGGTTCATTGATGCATACGACGCTCATGCTGGTCCAAAATTGCTTGTGGTTGTATCCAAATGGAGCCTTCTTAATCCAACTCGGGAAGGTTGGTTTGAGTTTGGCACTTAGTTCCAATCACCTTCTTTAAGAAAGAAACATGAAAAAAAAGATGGATCTTAGAATGAATGGGAAAATCTAGCTGATAGGCCACCTGTCCCACACGCTTGAGAACAGTATAAGGACCACAAAATTTGGGCACCAGTTTCTTACAATGGTCACCCTTGAGGGAATTTTTCTTGTAAGGTCGCAGTCGAAGAAACACCTGATCCTCTTCTGCAAATTGATGTTCTGAATGAACTTGATCTTCTTGTTGCTTCATGCGATTATGGGACATGACCAAATTCTCTTTGAGGGTATGGAGAATAGCCTCTCAAACTGTAAGCGGTTGGTCAACCGACTGGACCTTCGAGACACCTGGAAAATATGAGAGAACTGAAGGTGGATTTTGTCCATATAATGCTTCAAAAAGATTCATGCGGGTAGTTGTATGGTAAGAAGTGTTGTACCACTATTTAGCTAATGGTAACCATTGAGCCCATTGATTTTTCCTTTGCAATGAAAAACACCTCAAATATGTTTCCAAACACTTGTTGAAAAATTCAATTTGACCATCAATTTGGAGATGATAAGTTGTGATGAGATGCAATTGGGTGCCTTGTAGCTTGAACATTTCTTGCCAAAAATTGCTGGTGAAAGTTGGGCCACGACCAGAAACAATAGAATGTGACATGCCATGAAGCTTGAAGACCTGATCCATGAAACACTGAGCGACAATGGATGCTATAAAAGGGTGTTGAAGAGCACAAAAATGAGCATACTTGGAAAGACGATCAACTACCACCATGATGACTGATTTATTTCCCGATTTAGGTAAGCCTACAATAAAATATATAGAGATATCCTACCAAATAGCAGGTGGAATCGAAAGCAGTTGTAGTGTGCCAGAAGATTTGACTGTTTCTCCCTTGTTGTGTTGACACACATCACATTCAACCACAAAATTATGAATGTCATGTTTCATATCATCCCAGAATACTGTAGTGATGAAATGCCCAAATGCTTAACAGGAAGAAATGTGTAGTAATTTCGCAACCCGAACATAAGAGACACAATTGCACGACAATAGATCTTGTCTGTTCTGTTTTTGTTTCCATCCCAAAGGTTAGGGTATTCAAGGTTTCTATAGACAAGGGTTTTATCTGTGCTATAGCTCTCTGATATACATGTGGGGTCCAACAATAGTACTCGGCCCAATATCTCAGGGCACCAACTAAGGAGGCTAGATCGTGCCTTAGTCGTACTACCCGACTACCCAGGTACTAGAGAGTATCTTCCCGAGTGTTGTTCTCAGTGGAACTATAATAGTTAGGAGGCTGACCAATTTATCTATGGAGGGCTTCAGGAGATCTAGGTTGATCTGTATATAGGTGTTGTCTGATGCGATACCACTTGAAGGGGTACCAACAGGGGTTACAAGGGTGGCCAACAGATGTACGCTTAAGTACCACTTGTATTTCCTGCATGTATGAATCCCCAGCCATGGGTTTATGTGCATAACGACATATATTTGTAGCTTAAAGACGCCAAAATATGTCTTTACATTGAAAAAAAATTAACCCATAATTTTCTGCTGAGGAAGGTGATGTGATAACACTTGTAATATTCCAGATATAAAATAGTATGCAGAACAAAAATAATTAGCTAGAAATGGCAGATGAACAACAATATAACCAGAACAACACCACAATAGTACCAAAATGATACCAAAATAACACCAGAAAGAGCACTTTGATTACTGAGAGCAATGTTCACTTGCCTCTTCGAGGGGAAACCTCCAGTAGAGCAGATTTCTATTACAATAATATCCAAGACAAAAATTCACATACCCTTGACTCCTATTTATACTAAATATGTCTATCGAAAGAACAATCTAGAGGAAGATCCTTCTAGAAGTGAAAGCTTCTATTAGGTCTTCTTACATTGGAAGTATTCTTCCCTATTGCTAGGCCTTATTAATATTGACCTTTATTACATGGAAATATATTATTCTACCTACGTGAGGGGTTAGGTCCCTAACACAAAAACATTTATTTTTTTGATATTCTTATTGGGTTGAGAGGGAGAAGAGTTTCTGCGGGGTCATCTTTTGGGTGTGACTTGTTCAAAACCATTTGCATTCCTCTAGGGGGGTGATTGCATGGGTTGTGGAAGTGGATTCAATGGGTAATCCTAAAAAAGGTGGCCGTGTTCATGGCACATTCTACAACAAAAGGGTATGTGTTCATAGTCGAGGTTTCACATCCATTCATTTTCATGGTAAATGAGACAAATTGAGTATGGTAGGGATTTGGATAGATTTATGTAGACACATATTCTAGCATAGGAAGTGTGGTGGTATTGCTTGGTTAGCTCAAATATTTTTACAAAGGTTTTGAGAGTGTTTCCAATTCCTTCTAGTATCTTTGCATCCCAAAACTCATGTGGGAGAGAATAGAGATGGATAAAAACTAAAGTAGCAGTGAAATCCTCTTTTTCGAGGATGAATCTTTCTGTCCAAGGTATGAAGTGCAACCCAATAGAGTTGAAGAAGTAGGGGCCATTTTCGAAGACTCGATCACGATCTTCCAGGCTTAAGAAAATGATCATGAAGAACCCTTTGGAGCCGAACTTGAGATCGATATGGCCTTTGGGATTCCAATACATCCTGATCCACTAAGTAAGGGATTTCTCAGTGGGCCAAAAACCCATGAATGTGCCTATAAAGGCGTGATCCTGCATGAAATGAATGTAATTTCCAATGGTAGTAGATGTAATTTCATATCTTGGATTTGTGGCCACTTTCGAAAGGAAGATGGACGTAGATTCTACTTTCTTGTGGCTCTTGTCGCTCAAAGGTTGGCTAGTGGCTTGAAAACTATTGAATGATTTATTGCCTTTGTTGGTTCCAGAGTCAGAGGGATTACGATGAGTGCTTTTCTACGAGGCAAAGTTGTTGCCATTAGGCTCTGACCATTGTCCCGTGAGTATTTTGTTGTAAGAGGGAGCCAAAATCCCTTCCCCAGCTGCAACCATGAAGATTGAAACGAATCAATCCTTAAAAAAATTCAAACCCTAACCACTACGTGCACTTAGATTATTCTCTCTATATAATTTATCATTAACTATATATTTATTATTTATTATAAAAAATATATAAATACATTTCTCGATAACTCTATGGTTTCCATTAGGTATAGGTAATAAAAAATAAAGTTATATATATATAACTTTATTCCTAAATCCAAAAAAATAAACTTTATATTCCTTTCATTTAAAAAAAATATTTTAAAAATGTTAACGTTTGCATTTGTACATAGTTTTAAAATTGAGATCAAAATCCTAAGAAAATCCTGATAGGGTGCTTTAAGAAGACCTATTTCTTATCTTCAAACATCTTGAGAATTCCAAGATGCAAGAGGATTCCAAATTTAGAGTGTCTGTCTGCAATAATATTTAGTTCATGAAAACCATGCTTAGAAGATGTAAAGATGAATCTTCTCTTTTGTTGTAAGGCTTGTTTGATCACAATTTTCACTCCAAGTTTTGGAATTGTTTTATGACAATTCGCACTCCAATTAATCACAATTTTTGAATGACCAATAATCTGAAGATAGGTAATACTCACTTCATTAGATATCCTCCACTGAATTTTGCCATGTATTAGAACTTTCACCTAGAACCACTTAAAAAAATGTGAAACAAAAAGATTGGAAATATATATAGCACCCCGTAATAATCATTAGGATTCTCTTGTAATGTTCCATCAAATAATCCCATGCAAAGGATTCACCTATCCCCAACCCAATCTACCTTGAGATATTAAACTTTAATCTTGCATCATCCAAAATATTGTTGAAAGACAATTGATACCATTTAAACACTATTGTCTCATATTTTAAGTTTCATATTTTAAGTTTTGTTTTTTTTTTTGAAATTTACTGACATAAATTTGGCGTAAATCATAATTTGGATGAAATTACAATTTTCTGTTGTTTAAATTGCATTTATGAATACATAAATGAATTCAATTTACTGAAAAATCCTCGAGACATTGGAATTATACAAACTTAACCTCTCAAATATGCAAATCCAATAATTTCTCCCCTAATTTCACTTTTAAATTAGAATTACATTTGTAAATGCAAAAGTTTAAATATTTTTGTTTTGCATTCATTATATTAAATAATGTTTATAAAAATAAATAAATTACATAATACTAATTATCACTTTTAAAACACTTATTATTATTCAGTAATTAAATTTAATATATATAGATGATATATTTATAATAATTTAATTATTAATTAATAATAAAGATAATTGTTATCAATTTTAATATATATATATATATATATATATATGATATATTTATGATAATTTAATTATTAATTAATACTAAAGATAATTGTTATCAATTACCATCCATATTATTGAGTAATCAAATTATCTCTTATAATAATTTTTTCAAATATAATCTTAACTCATTTTTTGAGTAATCAAATTATCTCTTATAATAATTTTTTCAAATATAATTTTAACTCATTTTTTAAATGATATATATATTATAATTCAATTGTTAATTAATAATAAAAATACTTATTATTAATTACTATTAATTATTATAATTAATATAAATATTATTTAATAATCATATTTTTTCTTATAATCATCCTTTCAAACATAATTTAGCTCATTTTTCTTTTTTAAAGATAATATATTTATTATAATTCATTTGTTAATTAATAACAAAAACAATTATTATTAATAGTTTCTTATAATCATTTTTCAAATATAATTTAGCTCGTCATAATTCAATTGATAATTAATAATAAAAACAATTATTGTTAATTACTATTAATATAAGTATTATTCAATAATCAAATTTTCTCTTATAATCATATTTTCAAATATAATTTAATTCATTTTTTTTCAAAATAATATATCTATTATAATTTGATTGTTAATTAATAATAATAATAATAACTATTTTTTTATTTTTTTTTTAAGTAAAAAAGGTGAGGATCCTATTGTATTAACTTTTCAAGCTTATACATATGTCTGGACTGCCAACTGTTCTACTGAAAAATCGGAAACCAGGACAACTAGCCTCCTATGCATCTTGTATCAAAAAACGGGCTGCCATATGTCTTGCCCGCAGGAAACTAGGACATACGACAACCATTAGTCTGAGAATGTTTCTTTGACTTTCTACTTTCAACAAAGTGAAAATTGTACAAAGCTAGAGCTCTAGTTCTAACCAAAACACAACCTCTAACCAGAAACCTTAGCTAAAGAAATTACCCGGTGGTTTCAGCCTCTCCTCCCTACATTCCTTCTCTGACTGGCAGTGCGAAGGATTGTGCACACTTTGGGCACCGTCGTCCTAGTGGCACATTGGAGTAGACATCATATAACATGTCTAAGCATTGGTTGATCTGGATAGCTTGGTGGATTAGGCCTTCCACCAGGCTTCTTGTGTCAATATCAGATCCAGGTGTTTCGGGTGGAGGAAGGGCGACTGAACATGCCATACTTCCTGCATGATGGATAGGGGACGTGGCATGGGAGCCATGCCTCCCTCCCTCACCTAGCTATCCTCCGACAATGCTTCTCCTGGATTGATGTACTCCTCCTTTTCTAGCTCATGCCTTCCTTGCGGTCCTCTTTGAGCATTCTGGTGGCCCATGTCCATGAAAACTTCACCTGCTCCTGAAGTCACCTCCACATCCACAGCTTCCAGGATTTCTTCTTCAACATAGAAAGTAGTGGGTTCCTCTGTTTGAACTTTGGTCGTCCTTCTTATGGCTCTGCAGTGTCCTTATGCCCATTAGCTCAGCTTCCCCCGAAAAGCAGGTTGGTGGATTCCAATTGTTAGGAACAGTAAAGAGGAGATATTCTGGAGGAGCCTGAATTGGTTCTTCTGAAGAAATCTCCTCCACATAGGCCATGGGAGGCGTTATGGGCTTCTTGGTTTTGTGAACTAGCTATGTCCGAGCCATGGACAATGCTCGTTCAAATTTCTATTGTCTCCTCTAGCGAGCATTAAAAGCATACCAGGATGTGCCTCTACGAGGCTTGCCTCTCTCCCTCGGCATGTGTAAGAGCCAAACAATGACCAGAACATCAATGGGGTTGCTACCTCTGCACCAACGCTCAGAAATATCTGTCTGTGACTGGTCAAATTCGAAATGAATTGCCTCCTGGCTAAAACCATTGATAAACATGAGGGTGATCATGACAGGATCTTCCATTAAGGCTATCCTCCTAGTGCCCTATGCATTTGTCCTCTTCACTCGTGTGAGAGGGCTCATCCCATGGGCCTGGCTGCACTATGTGGCACCCCATCCAGGGTTAAATTGAAGGACATGGGGGTGGTCTTTGATCCACTTATGTGTGTAGGGGTCACAATACCATTTAATATAGTATCTATGGGTGCAACCACACGTTCGACCACTACCTTAAGGTGCCCCCATGGCTCCAGGTAAAGCCCTCATGAGAATTGAACCTTGCCTAATGGTGAAAAACTCCTCGCTTTCCACTATTGGATCCAACCCCTTTGGGCATAATAATAATAATTATTAATTACTATGCACAAATACAAATTAACCGGATTGACATAATATAAATCTTAATTATTATGAAAATTATTTTTCCAAATAAAAAGCATTATTTAAAAAAGGTCATATTCTAAATGTTCTAAGTTTTTTATTTTTATCGAGCATATCTTTAAAGGATATCTGATTGGAAATTGTTGTATCTACAAAATTGAGTGATTTTTTTTTCCAGAAGAAAATTAGCTCAATTATATCAATGAAATATAATTTTTTACATCAACTAGACCCTACAGATATAGAGCAGTACAAGTCCATAAACCATGCCCATAGATCAAAATCACATACACCCCCAGACACACCAAAACAAAACCAACATGCAAGCTGAAAAGGAAAAATAGAGTAGGGCTAAAAACCCCAAACAAAACCTTGATGCCACCTCCACCGCAGATCTACGGCTTTAAACACCAAAACGCACCAGGAAACTAGCCCTCGAAAGCATGAAGACAACTTCGGCAAGAAAAAAAATCGGAGCCGCGCACCAGAAATAGAAGACGCGGGCAAGCGAGCCCAAAACTCAGCCACCTATCACGGCCTCTAGTCGCCTCCATAGGAGTGGCCGCTGCCAACCGCAGTCAGATACTCGTCACTGTGTATGAGACCACCACCATCCTCTAGCCCATGAACCATGCCCTCTCGCACTGGTTGGATCCGCCTCGACCCCTTGATGCCGCCACAGAATGGTCGGCCGTAGCCAACTGCCTGCGCTCAAAAACTCCATCGCCACTGTCGTCGTTGTCCTCAAGCCGTCGAATGACCTATGCCGCATGCTCTGGAAGGGACAGAAGCTTTCGCTTCTCAATGGCGGCCAGAGATGTGGTTATTGAAAACTTAGCCACAGAACCCGCAAAGAAACCCTAATAGACTCTCAAAATCGCAAGTTGAATAGTTAAATGCATTCAAAGATGCAATTTAAATAACAAAAAATTGTGATTTTTTTTACAAATTTATCTCACAAAATTCCAATGAAAAAGAACAAAAAAAACTCTAAAAGAGTAAAATAACTCAATTTAAAAACATCAATAATCCAAAAATATCATTACTTCATCAAGGAGTGGTAGTTCACCACTTATACAAATGGTACGTCATGTCGGCTACAAGGTTTAATTCTTTGGACTTATAGATCCGGCGTTGAAAGTAGCTACAAAGTTTGAATGTTATAAAAAAATAATTATAACCTTGAGTAACACATCACCATCATTACAATAACCATTATCATTACAATCATTTACTTAATATTCATTATTCAAGGGAAATAATGAAAGAAGCGTTATTTATACTAAAACGAAATTAAATTGCAAATTTTAGATATATTGATATCTTTGATCGTAAGAATGATATTTTTTCTTTATTATATATATTTAATATTTTAATAAAAAATATATTATATTATTTTTAATATAATAAAAATAAAATATATATATATATATATATATATATATATATATATATATATATATATATATATTCTTAAATTATTGTTATTAAAAAATAAAAAACTTAATGTAATCTTCAAACGTTAATCATTAACATTGATCAAAAGTAAGAAGACACTTAACCAACATGGATCAAAATTAAGAAGACACTTAACCATGTAATAAGAGAATATGATGATGATGATAGTTTTTTCATACAAAGTCTTTTGGAAATTAAGAAGACAAGAGAATATATATAATGATGATAGTCTTCTCATACAAAGTTTTTACAAAGTTTTTTGGTTGGTAAGAATTTAAATTTATTTTCACTAGAGATTGAGAAATATAATGTATAAAATAATCGTTAATTTACGAAGGAATTGATGAACAGGACAGGATCGGAAACCCAATGAGTTCCTCTTATCTCGACGAGAAATCGGAGAATTTCTTTGACGAATAATAATGGGATAGGATAAAGAATGAGAAATAACTGTAAAGTAAGAATTTTGAACATTATATGTTCATAAAGAATATAAATAGAATTTATGATTTTGGAGGAGGAAAGACATATTCTTAATCATTAGGTCCACTTAAGTTGTACTACACTATTAACTACACAAAAACTTTTCATGAGACTTTACTTTCAATGACATCATTTTTAATACTTTCCTTCAAATTGGTTTTACTTTGAATGGATTCTATTTTGGTGTTGGCTAGCTATTCTACGAAATGGCTTTTTTCACCGGAATTCGACAATATAAATTTACATGAATCATTGTTTTTTGTTGTTCAAAATCCATTTTTGAATACATAAATGGATTCAGCATGTTGAAAAAATCCTAAGGCACTCAGATTTTACATAAATAATCACTTAAATCTACGAATCCAACAATTTCTCTACGAATTTCAGGCAAATATCCCCGGAAAAAATCTTCATTTTGTAGAATCTTTGGCCTATGGCTTCTATTTTACATTGTTACAAAACTCAAACTAAAGTAAATTGGAATAAAAGTCATATGAAGCCAAAATAAATTATGTATCAAGTTTCATTTTGCAATACTAGCTATTGATTCCATTGATTCTCAAAGAGTAATAGTAATTTTTTTTTATTCAAATCTAATGAAGTTAGATTTATTAGCATTATAATAAATTATGTATCCATTTTCATTTTGCAATACTAGTTATTGGTTCCATTGATTCTCAAAGAGTAATAGTAATTTTTTTTATTCAAATCTAATGGAGTTAGATTTATTGACGAAGACCTCCCCGAGGCTGTGCGACCTCCCGGTCTAGGCTCGTTCAATCACTTGAGTCAGATCGACACTTCGGGTCCCTGTTGGAACCCAGATCAGTTTTCACAGGTCCCTCTCTCTTCAAAGTGAAGGTCCTATCAAACCCATGTGCTCTTTCCTGGCCTCTTTGAAGAAATTTAACAACATGCGCTAGCTCTCTATGTTATGCCCCTTCCTCCATGTGACCTCATGCTGTGACCTGGGGATAAACCCTAAAAGGTGCTTCAGACTTTGGTCTTTGGCCTTCGGGAGTTCCTCCACACAACTCTCCTCTTTTCTTTCTGGAGTACCTTTCCTCCGAAATACGTGGGTCTCCGCCATGTATCCTTCTGGATCCAATGGTCCAGGTTCACTCCACTCTTCGCGACTTCGCGAAGATTTCCCTTTGCGCCACTTGAGCCTTCTAAAGTTACTTCTCACGAACTCTTGGATCTCTTGCGACCTGTCTCCTAACAATCAACGTTTAGGATCCACCCCGGACTTCGGAGCTTCGGTGACCTTGTACTCCACTCAACTGAAAACCCCTAGAGAGTGATTCCTCCAGACTTCTAGATCTCTTGCCACTTGTCTATCCACAGATGATGGATGACACCGCTTGGCTTAGGAACTTCAGTGAGTCCTTACTCTTCTGCACACTTATTACTTTTCTCATTGTCCAAGACTTGGACTGCTCTCAGCCTCCTAAACTTCTTGTAGAGACTCTGTGCGCGGCGACATTAATTCCTATGATATTTTGCTGGCTCGAACCCTTAAGGTTCTTGTTCCTTATGCATCCTTCAAGGGAGTTTTTTGGTGCCCTCTTGGCAACTCGATGATCTTCCTCCCGAGATTGTGAGATGAATTTCCTTTTCCTTTGGCTCACTCCTTACGCTCGATTGAATTTCAAACGAATGTCTCTCAACACTGCATCTAAGTGTTGGACTGGTGCACTCCTTTCATAGGTCTTCCTCCAGAGTGTTCAACAACTCTGTTCACCTTGAGCTTCAACTGCTCGGACCTCAACAGTCTCTGACTCCTTTTGTTCCCCGATGGGATTTTTGTGCCTCCTTGGTAACTCCTTCTCAATTCCTTCCTGGCAGTTCTACAAAGTGTTCAACAACTCTGTGCTATGCTTACTCCTGCACAGACTTTCCTCTGAGGTATCAACAACCTTAAGGTTTCCCTTTGAGTCTGTGAATTATCCTGGTGTGCCCTCCTAACACGTTCTTTTCTGACTCGTAAGAGTTCAGCTACACACTCCTTTCTTTGGCTCACAGAGTTTCAACACTATGTCACACACTCCTTGCACTTAGCCTAAAGAACCCAGAAATAATCCAACAAACTCACATATAGAGGGTTTTGTCTCTATCTCTATAGATGAAATCTAACATATGCATATACAACATATATTCATGTAAACATACATAGATAACATTCATAAGACACATGGAAACACACACAGAATCATATGTAGGAAAAAATACTCTTTGTATTACTATGAATGTTTGTTTACAATGTGTACAAGCTCGGACTGCAACAGAGTCTCGACTCTTCGCTTCTCTCTTGAGCTCTCTACTTGCTCTTCTCCTCCTCATACAAAATATAAGGAATTTTGATACAATGAGATTTCACAAAAGAAGGTCTCCTCGATCTCTCCCTCCAACTCACCTAACTCTCATTAATTTACATTGAATTACATTCAATGGCCATTTTGTCCAAACTAGATCTAGATCTGATCAGCCTGTCCGCCATTAAAGGCGACCTTATCTACATCTTGTACAAAGGCATCGATTTGACTTTTCCATCCTTACAACATTTAATTGCATTTAATTTTATATTTGAAATATAAAAGTGAGGGCTAAATGTGATCCAGGTGGATATCGGTGGCCACCCACCTTTTCCAACTGGCTCAAAACAGTTTTCTGGAAATTTTGGTAATTTACTATTTTTAGCAGTTTTTCAGGTCCTGAAACTTCCAGATCCATTTTGAGGCCCTAAATGACATTTTTGGGGAAAACGGGGAGCAACATTAAACTTACGACCCTGCACTATATGGTACCTTCTCAATGGTCTATCATGCACCTAAAATGGATATCGTATGCAAAAGTTACGACCCTGGGAAGTTGATGTACTAACTTACCCAAACGGGGCCCTCATGACTTTTGGTGCTTTATCTCCTAGGGTTAGGTTTTTGGATGTCTAGGGTTTTTGGAATTCTTGTTTATTATAACAATGCCTTCAGAGCCTCATTGTAATCATCTTCTTGCGAATGAGTGTAGCCATCACATCTCTTCTTAGAGATAAGCCGCCACCATTCTAGCAAGGTTGTTTTCCGTTCCATTTTACAGTTTCAACTTATTTCCTTATTGAATAGAAAACCAATTTTATTGTTTCTTTGTTATTTTGTGTTAAGAACCTGTTAATAACCTGTAGTCATTTTCGTTGTGCTCATAAAATCTGGATCAGTGGTATCAGAGTGGTCTACTCCTTGTCGTATTAATGCATGTCCCCAACAAGGTCGGAGTACAAAGAGTTGGGTCTCAAGCTTGTTTCTCTTGAGGACAAAATCTCTCGCACGCCCAAGTGACCTCTCATGGCAGGAGAAAAGAAATTTGACGGGACAGGAGATCCTTTCAAAATGTTTCTTGAGGAATCCTTCACGCAATAGAGGAATGTGATGATGGATAGTTTCGCGCAAATCCTTTGGCGACTACCAACATGCGACGTAGCTTCTTCGAGCGGAGATGCAAGCCCCTTCAAGGTACAAATAAACTTCAATATTCCTATTTTTGAAGGTCAAATAGATGTAGATGTTGTAGACAAGTGGTTGAATCTACTAGAAGGTTATTTTTCTATATATAACTTTTTGAATAGAGAAAAGATTACTTTTACGCTCCTCAAAGCCGTTCCCCATGTCAAATATTGGTGGGAAACTTTCTGTGAGAAAAAGGAAACAGAGGAACCCTCATTATTTATAATCATGGCCACCTGGGAATCCTTCAGGGATGTTATTAAGGAACAATACTACCCTGTCGAAAGTTACGATGACTTGTATACCAAATGGACCACACTGTGGCAAGAAAGAGACCAAGCTGTGCCAGATTTCACAAATATCTTCCATGCCTTGTGCACCAAGATGAGTATCAAATATTCAGAGCAACATATGGTGCTAAAGTATTGCGGTGCTCTGCATAGATACATATAGAATGAAATGGAATTTATGGACATCTCATCCTTGGGCACGGCCTACCGATATGCCATCAGAATCGAGAAAAGGCTCAAATAAAAGACATGGCAATTTGGGCTTGGGAACCCCTCACAACAAAAGCCAGGAAAGGGCAGCCCCAACCTATAGAACAAAGGATAGATCAAAGATGGATAGTATTAGGACAACCAGTCCAAGCCACAAGCAAAGAAGGACACTGGAAATACAAAGAAAGACACTGGGAAGTGGTGAGACTTCCATAAGATCCCTTGGCATAACACTGTTGACAACTGATCAAAGTAGTCATTGGTGGCCGAAGTGAAAGCCTATGAATCAAATGTGGGTTCTGAATCTAAGTTAGAACCAGAAAGGGGAAGACAGATCATTGATGCAGAACCCAGTGCCACCATTGCTATCACCAAGCTCCAGCCTGGTGAACCAGACGAGCTAGAATAAGGAGAGTGCCTCTTCCATTCACAGATGTGGGTAAAAGGCACCTCGTTGAACTTCATCATTCATAGTGGTATCCATAAGAAACTCGTCTTAGAAGAGGTCATCAAGCGATTGGACCTACCGACAATGTCGCACCCACAACCCTACACCATTGGATGGCTCTGCTAAGGAAGAAATCTCTGTGTTAGCCAACAGTGCCAATTGTCATATGACATCAAGCCCTTCAAAGACGAGGTATTATGTGATGTTGGTCCTATCGAAGTTTGTGATGTTCTTTTGGGCCAACCTTATTTATGGAAACATGATGTTGTATATTGTTGGGCGCTTTAATTGTCGAATTGAATGGAAAATCAAAGTGTTCAATATGAATTGTCAACCCAGGGAAGTCTGTTATTTCAAGATAATTCTGCAAAGTCTATGCTAGATTATGAAATAATCTCTAATCTAATTGCAGTAGGGAAGTTCTTTTAACAAAATCAAACAAACAATATTGCTAACACAATTGTGCTAATACAACTGGAGTGCTACAGAATTAAAATCATAATTGCAATCTAAACTGATGAATCTACAAAGACCATGAATTGCCTACCTTAATCTAACTTTCTAATTTACTTTTGTAGGAAGAAATTCTATGCTATTGCTGAAGGGAAATCTACTTATTGCAAGAAGTTACTTCACACTTTTAATTCTCCAAAACAAGCTTTTAACCTAATGCAGAAAAAGGAAAAGCAGTTCTCCAGTCATGTTCAACAATTGACTTCTAATTCTCATGAGACAAGTTTATGTGCATTTACCAAGAAGGAACTAAACTGTAACAACAGTTGTATTCAAAAATATCTAACAGTTAAACCATTTGCAATGAAAATGACTAAATCTAGAATTCGAAACAGAGGGGAATCAGTGAGGAAGGTGGGCCGTTTCCTTCTCACTGAATCCTATCAAAAGATAGGTTACAGTCGCTAAATAAATTCAATCCACTTCTTCATTCAATTTCCAAAAAGATGTCTGTGTACAATAATCATTCCTTTCTTCAGTTCAGGCAAAAAGACTAACAACCCTTTACATTACAAAAGCTCTTCTATTTATAGTCAGAGTCAATCAAAGTTTAGAAACAAAGAAGTCTTAAGAATCCCCAATTTTTAGGTTTTTCGTTAGATATCATTAATACCAAATCTTGAATTCTCCTTCATCAACATCGTGAGCCAACATTCTAATTAACAGGTGTTGCAGTAGTCGTATCACAACAAGACTGGTGGCGTTTGTTGTAACAGCTTCCGATATTAATAGAATTTTGTCATAGCAGTTGTGTAACAACTTCCAGGATTGATGGGTGTCTATTGCAGAAGTCCTATAACAAATTCCAAGATTGATGGGCATCCATTGTAGAAGTCCTGTAACAGCTTCCAGGAATTGTGCATAGCTGTGACAACAATGAGTTTCTTGAAGTGGGTTGTTCTAACACTTTGATCATTAGTTAAATTATTTCATGGGTAAAATATGTGAACGTTATCAATCAAACATGCTAAGTAAATGAAAACATAAAAGMAAKATGAATAGTTCGTACCTTGGGAAAAAGGGTCTTGGTGCTCATTATAATAGTCATTTAGCTTAGGAATGAGAAGGTTGAATGATCAAAAGGTGTAGTGAAAAAGGGGCATTTCAGGGTCCTAACATACCCCCGCAACTGAAGACATTGCATGTCCTCATGCAAAACACATTCAAACCTTATTTTGTAGCTGAAGTAGATCAGTATCTCCTCCAGTGCAAAATTGTGAAGAGAAATTTCTAAGTGTCGATAATGTAGAATGCCGTGTCAAAAAGAAAATCCGTTGAGTCAACAATCTGTTTGGGTTTCTTTATGCTTGAGAATAGGATCAGTTTGAGTTTCTTGAGTAACAACTTGTGAAGAAAACAAAGGTTCTTGTTTGCAAGCTTCTGGTATACCAGGATCTGATTTATGACGATGAGGTCTCCTCTATTTTACTGATTTTTGTGTAGCAGAAAGTCCATGTTTAGTCTTGATTGGTACATTTGTTGGTCCTGTAGCAACTGGAACTTTGACTACCTCATATCCCGCCTCATAGTAAATGTTTCCACACTCAAAACACATTAGTTCTTTGTTTCTTCCCAAAACAACTTTTGTCAGTGCTAGGATGTCCATGGTTATCCCCTCTGGATTCTTTTGTTGGGCATCTGCCACCTCTTGTTTCGGGGTTTTTAATTCGGCCTTGAGGTTAGCATTCTATGTTTTCAGTGCAACGATCCTGAAATTTTCTGTATGTTTGATCTTATGCTCTATTTGGGAAAACAATTGGGCAAGTGGTATATCCTTATCATGTTGTAGAGTTGATTCTTATGTAACAGCTGTGTCCGTCAGGACTGGTTCTTGTGGATCAATCTCAACATGGACAGTTGGTGCTTGTGGAACATCTGTGTCTATCAGGACTGGTTCTTGTGGAGCAGTCTCGACATTGTCTTTTAGGTCCAATATTACTAGCTCTAGTAGGACAATCTTCTGTGGAGCAACTGGTTTTGGTGTAACATATGTATCTGTCAGGACTGGTTCTTGTGGATCAGTCTCGACGTAGATAGTTGATTCTTGTGGAGTTGTCTCTGCATCAACCATAGGGAATAGTGGACGAAGAATAGGAATGGCCTGCTCCATATCTTGTGTACCAATTGCAGCTTCGACAGACCTAGTGGACCTCGTTTTTCTCCTGGGTAAAGTAGAAATGAAAGTAGTGGTTTTCTTCTTCGTTGCTGGAGGAGGAACATGTTGTTCTTCCTCAAGCAAACAAGGAGGATATTCTGGTATATTGGGTTCTGTGATGATCTGGATATTGTCAACAGACATGGGATGCACAGAATCATCAAGTAGCACCAATGATTCTGCTACAAATTGAGTACATTCATTTTGAAAGGAGAATATAGTTTCCTGCAGTTCTAGGCATAAGGTAAAACTTGGTATTCGTACCCATGGAGAATTCTCTGTTGCAGCAGCCTGAGGGTTTTGATTTGATGTTGATCCAATTTGATCAATGGATCTTTGAGGTTTTCCTTTGAATGGATGTTTCCTTTTCTGCGAAGATGCACAGGTAATGTTAGTAGGTGTTTGATCGACTGTAGCAGTAATAGGAGAATCCTGTGTGATTGCAACAACAATAGGAGGGGTCTGTGTGATAGTTGGTGCCTCAGTAGAGGGGGTAAACGGTCTTGATGTTATAATGGACCGTGCTATCCTTTCTCTCTTTTTAGGTAATACAGAGGTAGGAGCAGGGTTTTTCTTGTTAGAGGTAGAGGGTTGGATTTCAATAATCGGTGTATCAACCAAGTTCTGTGATTGTGGTCAAGTGGTTGGCTCTTGATCTATTTGCTTGTCCACAACTACAAGCTGTTGTAATGCAAATTCATCGAGGCTTGTCTGTGTGGTGTCAGGATGGCTTCGGGTTACGCAGTTTCTCTTCTGAGTCGTCTTATGGACAGTGACAGTAGGAGTTTGGATTGTTGTTGCAGTTGAGGGTAGAGGCTCAGGAAGGGGTTCATGGGTTGCAGTTTCAAGGACTGGTGCAATCCTTTCTGGATTTACAGACTGTGGCTGGTCTGTTGCAGTAGGTAATGGGTTATTGGAAATGCCCATAAATTTGCGAATTAATAGGCCGATGAGTCTGTGATTAGAAACACAATTCTTGGGGCTCTTGGATTTTTTTACAAAACAGGCCATGTTATGCAATGATTATAGGAGAAAATAAGGAATTCTTATCAATTTCTGATGTCGCAGATGTGATAATAAGATGAAATCATAAAAATAAACAACTTGGTATTGGCCTTCGCAGGTGATGTACCTTTTAATAAATTCTGAAACTTTCTCCCATGGCTCTGGTAAGGAATTGACGTCTACACCTCTACCCTTGGTCTGAAATTGCTCAATGTTGACGAGGAACCCCTTCTGTGCATCCGGGAGATGTGTTTTTCTGTTAAACCATTGGTCTCCTATCCTTGGAAACCCTGTTACAGCAATAATGCTTGCTTTTGTTACTGGAATCCTTACCCCATTCACCATTTAATACCCTTCAATAAGATTTTGACTAAACTCCAATACCTCGTCCTCACTAAACTCTTTCAGCTTCTTAAAATACGATATATCCAGCCTGCCTGAAGAAATATTTGGTAGGCCTCTGGGTGTAGCAGCAAACTGTCCAGAGTTGCGGGTTCATATCTCACAGCTGATCATCCCATGATGTTTCTTGAGAGTTACATGCACGTAGGAGGAGAAACTGTCACCTAAATCAGAGACGCAATAAGCTTGAACGTGATTTGCA
>JZKD02S2330058.1:29440-48062 GCA_000966675.3 Picea glauca
TCTGAAATATTATTCTGCAAATGTGGACACTTCTGCACTTCTAATCGATGGTTAGGTTCAAAATTAATGTAAAGTGTTATGCAAAACAAATTAAACATATAGTGATGAGAAAGGATGTTGTATACCTTGAGGTGATCAGATGAAGTGATAATATGAGTCTAAATACAGGTGATGAAGGGTATAACAATGGCAAAAAGTATGAGCAAAAAGGTACAATATGTGGTCCCAACAGTCCTTAATGTAGTGAGCCAACTAGATACCGCCGAATGTGAAGTTGTGTCATAATGAAGCAACACTTTCAGATAGAAAACATCAGTAATGTCTAATCAGAGGTGTTGTTTCACGGAATATTGGAGGGTTGGAGCCGCAACATCGATAAAAAGAAAGAGTGAAGTGGCAAGAAAGCACAACAATAATTAGTGTATCAACAGGTTCTTTTTCAAAAATGTCATAGGTAGGTGTAATAGTGTTGATATTGACCAATTTATCGGAAAAAGGTGGAACAACATTGAAATCGTCCAATTTATCAGAAGAAGGTGTAACAGTATTGAAATTGGACAAAGGTGTAACAACATTGAAATCATCCAATTCATTGGAAAAAGGTGTAACAGTATTGAAATCTGTCAAACGCTACCTTACTTCGATTCTAGGAAGTTTTTCAACTTCCATGAACTCACTGTTTCCTTGTGTTCATCAATTTACCTGCACACACAAAATTGCCTGATACCTTCCAAGGATTTATTAACAGAGTAAATAAAATAGAAAATTTTCAACTAAAAAACAGAGAAATGCAAATTTTGCTGAGATTATTTATATACAAAGTCTGAGCAAAACAAGTCCTAAAGTTCAGAAGGGGAAGGAGAAAGCTCCTTTTCATTTAAAATTTGATAATCTGTATCAGTTGTACAACTAGTTTTGAATTCTGTCTTGGACAGTGGACGTTGATACAGACGCAAGCGATGACCATTTGCATGTAAGTGTGTTTTGGATCCATCAATAGTAATCAACTGGACTGTCCCATTGGGAAAGAATATGTCTACCTCATAAGGCCCTAGCCATCGTGTATGCAGCTTACCTTGAAATTCCTTAAAGCATGAATCGTACAATAGAGCCCAATCTCCTTTCTGGAATAATTTCTTCTTAATGATTCGGTCATGCCATTTTGTTCTTTGTTGTGAAATCACTATGGTTTGATGGATGGCGTCCAAATTCTTTTCATCCATCTCATTGAGTTGCTGCAGTCTGGCTTTCTGTGCCATAGTCAAGTCGAGGTTGACTGCTGATGCAGTTCTTAAGGTTTTGATTTCGAATTCAATGGAAAAAACAAGGCTTTTTTCCATATACCAACTCATAAGGAGAAAAACTAGTCGTGCTCCTCCAAGTAGTTTGGTAAGCCCATAGAGCTTCATGTAGTCTGTCAAACTAGTCCTTATGATTTTCTCTCACTATTTTAGTAAGAATGATTTCGATAACTTTGTTAGTGCTTTCCACTTGGCCATTGCCTTGTGGATGGTATGGAGAAGCTATTCTATGTAAGACATAATATTTACTGAGTAGAGCCTCAAATTTATGTGATGCGAAAGGGGGTCCTCCATCAGTGATCAGTTCTCTAGGAATGCCAAACCTAACAAATATATTTTCAAACAAGAATGCTAAGACAACCTCTTCTAACGCTCTGATAGGTGCTTTTTCCTCCACCCACTTGGTCATGTAATCTGTACAGACCAATATATAAACTTTCTGATTGGAAGGTGGGTGAATGGGTCCTACAACATCCATGGCCCATCTCTCAAAAGGCTCTAACACTACTTGAGGCTGGAGTGGCATCTCATCCCTGTGAGTTGGCTGACCCATGCGTTGGCAACTGACACAAGCTTGGACATAATTCTTGGCATCTTGAAATATGCTGGGCCAATAATAGCCCATCCTTAAAATTTTATGCCTGGTCCTTTTTGTATCAAAATGACCCCCACAAGGGCCATCATGGCAAGCTTTCAACAGATCATAAACCTCATCATCCCTCACACATCTCCTGATTTCTTGGTCCAGGCCCGTGTAGAAGAGGTATCCTCCTATCCAACTGTACCTGGCACTCTTTTGAATTTTTCCTTCTTTCCCTAGGAGATAGATGGGGAGGTACCTTCCTTGAAACCAGATAATTAGCAATGTCTGCATACCAGGCTAAGTGAGAAGATACTGCAAACAAATGTTCATCAGAAAAAGAATCGTCTATAGGTGAATTATCATCATTTATATGTAATCTCAAGAGAAAATCAACAACCACATTTTCTTTTCCTGGTCTATCCACTATAGTGATGTTAAATTCTTGCAGTAGTAACACCCATCTTATCACTCGAACATTAGTAATAGGTTTATTCATTAGATATTTTATGGATGTATGATCAGTATGAATAAAAGTTGGGTAACCAGTTACATAATGCCTGAATTTATTGATTGCAAATACTACCACCAGGAATTCTCTTTCAGTAACTGTGTAATTTAACTCAGCAGGATCCATGTTCTTGCTGATATAGTAGATAGAATAGGGTTCTTTGTCCTCCTGTTGCCCTAGTACTCCATCAATTGCAGTGTCTAAGGCATTTGAAGAAATGTGAAGAGGCAGAGCCCAATTGGGCCCTCTCAAGATGGGAGCTATAGACAATCTCTGTTTAAGATTTACAAAAGACAATTCACAGTCATCAGTCCAACGAAAGTTACCATCTTTTGTTAGTAAGAAAAACAATGGAGAGGCAAGTTTAGAGAATTTTTTTTATGAATCTCCTGTAATACCCAACATGTCCTAAAAAACTTCTTACCTCTTTCTGAATTGATGGAGTTGCAATATCCAAAATTACCTGGATTTTGGCTGGATCTACCTGAATCCTTGCATAAGAGATGAAGTGTCCCATCACTACCCCTTCACGCATCATCATATGGCACTTTTATGTACTTAAAGAAATATGAGACTGTTTACATATTTTAAGCACTTTCTCCAAATTAGACAAAGTGTCTTTGAAATCAATCCCATAAGGAGTAAATTCATCCATGAATATTTCCATACAGTCATTCACCATATCAGAGAAAATACCAATCAAATCTCTCTAGAAAGTGGTTGGTGCATTACACAAGCCAAATGGGAGAACCTTGTAGGAAAATGTTCCCCAAGGGCTGGTAAAGGTGGTCTTATCTTGGTCCTGTGGGGCAATTTGTATCTGGTTATAGCCACTGAATCCATCTAGGAAAGAAAAATATTTTTTTCCGGCTAAGTTATCTAAAACCCGATCAATAAATGGCAGAGGGAAATGATCCTTCTGTGTTTCCTTATTCAGGGCTCGATAGTCCACACACACTCTCCACTTACCATTTTTTTTAGGCACAATAACCAATGGTGATACCCACTCACTGTCTGATATAGGATAGATGAATCCGGCGTTGAGAAGTTTTTGAAGTTCTTCTTTAACAATTTCTTTAAGGTTTGGATTTATCCTCCTTTGCGGTTGGAAAATGGATCGGCATTCTTCTTTGATGTATATATGGTCGGTGCATATCTCAGAGGGGATTCCTTTCATATCCATGTAATCCCATGCAAATGATTCTTTATGTTCAATCAATAAATTCATCAGTCGACGAGTTTCAACGCTGAAGAGATCGAGATTGATGTTCAAGGTTTTTCCAGGTTCGATTTCCATAGCGACACTCTTGGAAATGATTTTAGGAAATAATTCATCTGTTACTATTTCAATATATGTTGTTACAACATTTTCTATTATAGCAACTGTTGTTACAGATGAATCACTCTGATTGTCAATAGTTTCTGAGAACATTTCTGAGTTCATTTCTTTCTGGGCCATAGGGTCAAATACTTTGATCAATTGGTGGTGCGTGTGTTGTGTAACAACAGAGGGGTCACAAATAAAACAGTTGATTAACTCATCCTCTGTCTCATCCTTGAAACTCAGGGCCTTTCCTATAGTTAGCACAAGCAGAGCACTTTCAGCCTCAGTGTCCATCCATAGAGAGTTTTTAGGTTCTGCGCTGGGTGTAGCATGAGGATACAGGGTAAGTTTTTTTGTGTTGTAACCATCAGAGATGGTCATAGAACTAGATCAACAACCTATGAAGGCATCAACTGTGGCTAACCATGGTCGTCCCAGAATTAGAGAATGGCCTCCCAGACTAGATTTGGGCTGCAACATGACAAAATCAACAAGATACTCCGATGAGTCTACTAAAATAACTAAGTCATCGATTACTCCTTCTGGTATGATGGTAGAGAGATCAACTAATTCTAGAACAATAGGAGTAGGTCAGATTTTTGTTCCGAGTTGCAGCAACTGCATAGTTTCTATTGGCATGATGTTAATTGTTGCACCTAAATCAACTAGTACATGTTGAATAAATGTCTGTTCGATTTTAACTGTGACAATAGGGTTTCCTGGGTTGCCATATTTAATAGGTGGAGTTTTTCCTAGCATTAGCTCAGACAAATCCCCCACTACATGCACTGTGAGAGGATCTTTAGGTTTTCGTCTAGGTTTTCTAATATAGATATCCATCATAGTCTTGGCATAAATAGGGACACCCCTTATTGCTTGCAGTAGTGGAATATTAGCGTGCAGATTTTGCAATTCTCCAAGGAGATTGAAAGATGGTAATTCCACAGGCTTGGCAATTTTTAGTCTTTTAGGGAATGGTGGGTCTTCTTATTCTAGAATGGTTTTGTCAATTCCTTCTATATCAACAGATGGTCTCTCCCGTGATTCCTTATCTGATTCTAAAGATGGAGCATCTTCAACTATTGGCTCAACTATTCTCCCTGATCTTAAGTGTATTTCATCACAAGGCATAGGAGTAATAGATAAGGTTGGCACATTAAGTATGTCTATGTTCTAAATGACCTTATTATTTGGGTTTGGTTTAGGTTGTATAGGCATCTAAGGTCGTAAGGGAGGATTTTTTGGTGAGTTATTGGGAGGCAATTGCAGTTGTTGCTACTGGTATGGGGGTTAGAACTGTTGTTGAAAGAAGTTTGGTTGGTGTTGTCTTGGATAACTAAGTTGTTGTTGAGGACCTCTCCCATATGAGTTCCATTGCCCATAGTGATTTGGTTGTTGGGGCAGAGGTAACCATGCATTGGGATCCTGATAAGAGGGTGGCATTTGATTTGGAGGGGGAGCATTCGACTGGCCATATGGTAGCTGATTGTTCCAATAATTAAATGCTGGAGGAGAGAATTGAGAATTCATACCTTGACCTCTTGGCTTCCATTGTCTCCTTTGTGTGATCAAATAGACAACCTCTTATTCCTCATTAGTTTCCTTCATTGATGCTTTTACCCCTGGTAGAGAAGGACATTGGTCAGTGGCATGGTCTAATTCACAAATAAGGCATACCTAGACATTGTTCAGTGGGCACTCCCTTGGTGGATGTTTCTTCCCGCATTTTGGATAGAAAATTCATAATCCTTGCTCTGGTTCTGCTTGTTTCTTTTTGACCTGCAAAGTATCCATTTGTGAGGCAAAAGAGTTAATCACCTCTGTTTTGAAACTTTCTAACAGATTACCTATTTCTTCTCTTTTTTCTCCTCCATTTGCTGATTTTTGTATTCTTGAAAAAGTAGTATTCTTGGTAGTTGACTTATTCCTTGTAGATCCTCGAGAACATCTTTTGTAGAGGTCTACAATGTCCTCATAGGATTCCTTAGATATATCTCCTTTACCAAGCATATTCAACATATCTAAGCAATCTTCTCTAACTCCCTTTAGCAAAATGTTTTTAGAATGTCCTTACTCACATCCAGATGGCTAGACTGTTGTAGATTGTATTGGAGTCGCTCCACAAAGTCTTCAAGGGTCTCATCCTCCTTCTGTGACATTTTGAACAACTCCTCTCTTCGTTCCCTTGTTCGACAGTAGTCTTGGCATTTGTGCAGGAAAAGTTGCCTCATTTACATCCATGTTGAAATGTTTTCCCCTCCAAGGCTCATGAACCACCTTAATGCATTTCCTTTTAATGTGGCTGGAAACAGTTTGAGCTTCTATGCAGTGGTAGTGTAGTCATAGCTTCTACACAAAATGTCAAATTCAAATAGAAACTCATTCGGATATTCAGTAGATAATCCATGAAACTTTGGGAGAGACGAGAGAGGTATGTTTTTCATAGGAGCCATCCCTCGTGTGGGAACATCAGAAATAGGAAAAACCAAGGTAGAGATAGTGTTTTCATTGTTTACCTGATCCTCGTTGTTCTATGGATTCTCTTGGTAGATCTCTTCTTTATCCCCTTGATTCTCCATATGTTCTCTCTCCCTCCACTCAAGATGAACAACGTCCCACTCTTCCTTAGTGACTATCCGACCGTTGATCTGATAAACAACTTCTTATAGGTTTTCTCGGTTTGAGGCTATACTGCCTTGATCTTCGATGTTCTCTAGTGTTGCTTGCTGATTTGTTGGTGACAAATATTCAGCTTCGCTTTCAGCTACAACTTCAGCTTCAACCCTTGTTGAGAATGATGTTTCGAGAGGGGGTGTTTCTACTGACTGTGGATCACGTCCTCTTGGAGGATTGGTAGGGAGAAAAATGGATCCTGAAGAAGAATTTTCTTTGGCTATAATCTCATCAACAATGTTTTGTCTTCCTAGTATGTTAGGATTTCTTTCTCCACATCCTCTGGTGCCTACAATGTTAGTATTTTGGGGGGTTCGTTCTCGCGTTTGGTGATTCATGAAAACTATTCATTCCTAAAAAAAAAACTAGTGTGCTTACCAAAATCTACAATTATCTTCCCCGACAACGGCGCCAAAATGTTATTTCAAGATAATTCAAGATAATTCTGCACAGTCTATGCTAGATTATGAAAGCATCTCTAATCTAATTGCAGTAGGGAAGTTCTTTTAACAAAATCAAACAAACAATATTGCTAACACAATTGTGTTGATACAACTGGAGTGCTACAGAATTAAAATCATAATTGCAATCTAAACTGATGAATCTACAAAGACCATGAATTACCTACCTTAATATAACTTTCTAATTTACTTTTGCAGGAAGAAATTCTATACTATTGTTGAAGGGAAATCTACTTATTGAAAGAAGTTACTTCACACTTTTAATTCTCCAAAAAAAGCTTTTAACCTAATGCAGAAAAAGGAAAAGCAATTCTCTAGCCATGTTTAGCAACTAACTTCTAATTCTCATGAGACAAGTTTATGCGCATTTACCAAGAAGGAACTAAACTGTAACAACAGTTGTATTCAAAAATATCTAATATTTAAACCATTTGCAATGAAAATGATTAAATCTAGAATTCGAAACAAAGGGGAATCGATGAGGAAGGTGGGCCCTTTCCTTCTCACTAAATCCTCTCAAAAGATAGGTTACAGTCGCTAAAGAAATTCAATCCACTTCTTCATTTAATTGCTAAAGAGATGTCTATGTACAATAATCGTTCCTTTCTTCAATTGAAGAAAAAATACTAACAACCCTTTACATTACAAAAGATCTTTTATTTATAGTCAGAGTCAATCATAGTTCAGAAACAGAGCAGTCCTGAGAATCCCCGATTCTCAGGATGTTCGTTAGATATCATTAATACCAAATCTTGAATTCTCCTTCATCAACATTGTGATCCAACATTCTAATCAACAGGTGTTGCAACAGTCGTATCACAATAGGACTGGTGGTGTCTGTTGTAACAACTTCTGAGATTAACAGGATTCTGTCATAGTAGTTGTGTAACAACTTCCAGGATTGATGGGCGTCTGTTGCAGAAGTCCTGTAATAGCTTCCAAGATTGATGGGCATCCATTGCAGAAGTCTTGTAACAACTTCTAGGAATTGTGCATAGCTGTGACAGTAGTGAGTTTCTTGAAGTGGGTTGTTCTAACACTTTGATCATTACTTAAATTATTTCATGGGTAAAATATGTGAACATTATCAATCAAACATGCTAAGTAAATGAAAACATAAAAGCAATATGAATAGTTCATACTTTGGGAAAAAGGGTCTTAGTGCTCATTATAATAGTCATTTAGCTTATGAATGAGAAGGTTGAATGATCAAAAGGTGTAGTGAAAAGGGGGCATTTCAGGGTCCTAACATATATGAGTCTAGAACTTGTAGTGTTATTATTACTTTGAACATGAAATTGTACAGGATACCCGAGGCAGTCCCACCTAGTGCTATTTCCTTGATCTCTACTAAGAAATGCAGGAAGGTCATCTCTCAGAAAGGGAAGTTTATCTTCTTCATGATTCGCTCTCAGAATGAGCGAAAGATCAAAGCCACATCTAGGGTCTCTATGGCTGACCTCTCCACATAGGAGAAGCAAGAAGATAAGGCCATGGAAGAATACTTGGATATCTTCTCCTCACCTATCGGGATACCTCTGCATTTCTAGGTCAAGAACCCCATCGATCTGACCCCCGACGCACCATTGCCCAATGTGCCAGTATATTGTTTCTCTCTGTTAGAGAACGAGGAGATCAAGCAATAGATCTAAGAACTGCTCCACAAGGGGAACATCTATCCCAACTCATCACCTTGTGGGAGCCTAATCCTGCTGGTACAGAAGAAATATGGAACTTGGTGACTCTACATTGATTATCGAGCTCTGAATAAAATCACAGTCAAAAACTGGTACCCGATTCCCTGAATTGACAACCTCCTTGATCAAATCACGAGGTCCAAATACTTCAGTAAGATTGATATGAAGTCTGACTACCACCAGGTCCCAATAAAACAAACAGATGTATGGAAGACCACCTTCAAGTCAAAAGAAGGCCTTTTTGAATGGTTGGTCATGCCCTTTGGTTTGAAAAATGCTCCATCCACTTTCATGAGGATGATGGATGATATTATGTGACCATTCACCAATACATTTGTAGTGGTGTATCTGGATGACATTCTCATTTACAGCAAGACTTGGGTCAAATACTTGTAGCATATTCAGTGGGTCCTACACACCCTGTGAAAGAACAAGCTATATGCCAACTTGGAAAAATGATCCTTCGGCATGGATAGGGTCCATTACCTAAGCTACATCATTGATCAACATGACGTACATGTGGATCCATCAAAGATCCAAGTCATCCATGACTGGCCAACCCCAACCACACTCACTGATCTTCAAATCTTTTTGGGCCTTGCCAATTTATACCGCAATTTCGTGTTGGGATTCTCCCATATTGCATGGGTCCTTAGCCAAATAACCAGGGGTGGTGGTAAGGAGAAATTTTTTGGGGCTAGTCCCAAAAACAAGCGTTTGATGATTTGAAGAGGCGCTTGTGCTCAGCCCCAGTACTTTCACTACCAGACCTAGAACAACCCTTTGAGATCAAGACAGATGCTTCAGACTATGATGTGGGTGTCATTCTCACTCAGCACGGCCAAACCTTGGCCTATCATAGTGAGACACTATCAGATGTTGTTTGTAAGTACCCTACTTACGACAAAGAAATGTACTCCATTATGCAAGTCTGTTTCCAGTGGAGACATTACATTCTTGGGAATGTGGCAGTCATCCACACTGATTATAAGCCATTTCAATTCATGTAGACACAAGGAAAATTGCAGAATGACCGCCATCAAAATTGGTCCACATACTTGTAGCAATTCCACCTCAACATCAAGTATAAAACAAGAAGCACCAATCGAGTCGCTAATTTCCTCAGTAGACCGTGAGTTGTGGCACTCAACACGGTACTAGACTCTTGTGGCCATAAGACCTCTAGATGGCTCGAACTCTATGAGACAGACCCAGACTTCGCCACCACCTACCAAATGTTGGGTGCAAATGCAATTGTCAATAATTTCCATCTTGAGGATGGGTTGTTGTGTCATCTGGGCCATATTTTTGTTCCATCAAGCGAGTGAGCAAAGATGAAATGGGAAGCCCACTACAGTCGGATGGCAGGACACTTCGGCATCGAAAAGACAGTGACAATGCTACAAAAACATTTTTATTGGTCGAAACTTCGACAGGAGGTTAGTAAGTATATTAGGTCCAACATTGCTTGTGCTACTGCCAAACCGACCACTAAGAAACAGGGTCTGTACACCCCTCTTCCTACTCCTTCCAGGCCATGGGAATCCATCTCAATGGACTAAATGTCGAGCCTCCCATCCACCAAGCGAGGAAATGACTGTGTTTTTGTGGTTGTTGATCGCTTTTCTAAGATGGCGATTTTGGTTTCCTGGAAGAAGAGAATCACAGAAGAGGCCACTGCTAAGATCTTCTTTGAACGAGTCTAGGCACATTTTGGAATCCCATAAACCATTGTCTCAGATTGGGATAGTCGATTTTTCAGCACATTCTGGTTGAGCCTCTAGTAACTGTTGGACACCAAGCTCACCAAATCCATGGCCTTCCACCCCCAGATAGATGGCCAAACTGAGGTCGTAAATCGAATGATTGTGCATATCATTCGCATGTATAATTCCAAGAACCTTCGCACATGGGATGAGAGCTTTCCTTATGTCCAACATAGCTACAATTGAGCCCTGCATAGCTCAACCGGCCACAACCCCTTTCAGGTGGGGTTGGGATTCCAACCATTGGGTCCCATAGATGTTGCACTTCCCCTTGCAGTCACCTCGACCGACTCATCTCCTGCTCCAAATGAAGATGACAAATCCACCTAGTTCATTGAGCGAATCCAACACATACGCCAACATGTTCAGGATATCCTACAGAAGTCCAATGAAAAGTACAAGCAATGACATGATCAACATTGGGTGATACATAAGTTACAGGTGGGTGACAAAGTTTGGTTGCACTTGTAGAAAGAAATCCTTACAGGACCCCATCAAAATCTTCACCCACTCTATTATGGGTCGTACACATCCCTCCTTTCCTTGTCCTTCACCTAGTTTTCAACGTGGATCTCCTTCGCCCTTATTTCCCAACATTATTGGACACCTCAGAAGTAGCAGAACAACTGAAACCAACAAAGCTCAACCCTGATTGCGTACAACAGGAATCTAGTGATCATATTGTGGACACACAGATCAAGGGCACTTGACAACAAAGAATCCAACTTTATCGAGTCGTCAAAGCAGGGCAGCTCTTGCACCAAGGCAAGTGGCTCACCTAGGGCCAAATTCAACAGAAATTTCCTCATCTGATGGGGGAACTCAATGCAATGGAGACCATTGCCTCCTAAGGAGGGAGGATTGATCCAAGTGGATATCAATGGCCACCCACCTTTTCCAACTGGCTCAAAACAATTTTCTGGCAATTTTGGTAATTTACTATTTTTAGCATTTTTTCGGGTCCTAAAACTTTCAGAGCCATTTTGAGGCCCTAAATGACATTTTTTGGGGAAAAAGGGACCAACATGGAATTTACTTCCATGTTTCCCCCAAAATGAATCTCCTTGACGATACCTTTCCAACAAGCTATCATGCGCCTAAAACGGAGATCGTATGAAAAAATTACGATGCCAGGAAGTTGATGTACTAACTTACCCAAACAGGGCCCACATGACTTTTGGCGCTTCATCTCCTAGGGTTAAGTTTTTGGATGTCTAGGGTTTTTGGTATTCCTGTTTATTGTAAAAAGGCCTTCAAAGCCTCATTGTAATCATCTTATTGTGAATGAGTGCAACCGTCACATCTGTTCTCAGAGATAAGTTGCCACCATTCCAGCAAGCTTGTTTTTCGCTGCATTTTACAGTTTCAGCTTATTTCCTTATTGAATAGAAAACCAGTTTTACCATTTCTCTATTATTTTTTGTTAAGAACCTGTTAATAATCTGTAGTCATTTCGTTCTACTCATAAAATCCAGATCAAAATGAGAGGGTTGGCACCCCTCCCCTCCTTGAATGCACTTTGATGTGCTGGAATGCTGGAGCACTACTGAGGTGGAGCGATGCTCGTGCATCATAATCCACTACTAGGAAAATCATGAGCTCCTGATCATGATCTCCTATTATCTGTTGTTGAAATCCTCCTGGATCCAAAACTCTCCTTTGGAGCTGTCCACCTACTCCTGTGCTTTGTTGCTGTTATTGTTGCTTCCCTGCTACTCTTCCAGATCTTCCTATGTTCATATTCTCTTTGCTAACAACTTCTTGTGTTGACTTCAACATCAACTCTCCTATCTCCTGTACCACCTCTTCCAGTTGTTCTTCTGGCTAGCTCTCCTTATGCAAGTTGCTCGGTTGCAACTCCTCTTCCTCATACACATCAAAGGGAAGATCATTATTATCTCCCATGATGTCTCCATCCTTTCTGGCCTTGACTTGCCACTTCCTTGCAGACTCATATTCTACAGTCTCCTCACTGAGATGCTGCTCAACCATCTCCTCTAACAATTCAAATTCTTCCATTTCCTCTACTGGTACACCCCCAGCTTCTTCCATCTTCTCCCCAGAATGGTATGCTCCTTCATCTATTTCCAAATTATCCTTTTGGGTGTGCATGCTTTACATTATCACCCTTCTCTCCAGGACTTCCAATTCCTTGTACAGATCAACAAAGTCCATGCTATCTGCTTCCTCCTCTGTTGTAGGCTTCATTGCTGTGGTCATCTCCTATTCAACTACCTGGCTGAAATTTTTGTGCCATTCCTTTGAATATTTTTCTTCTCTTGCTGATAAAGACTTAAGTATCTTCTCCTTCTCCTCCTATATGACAATTCTTGCTAGTTTTCTTTTCTCTTCTTATGCACCTAAACTTTGTGCACTAGCCTCTACTGGTGTAGTTGGCAGGAATATCTGAATTCCTCCAATGATCATAACCCACCTCTGATCTTCTTCTGTCAGCACTCCTTTTTGACATGAACTCTCTACTGAGTTCATGAGACTTCCATATAGTCTCCTCTCCTTTCCCTTGCCCACCTGGAAATATGGGATTTCAGCTCTGCTCTTCTGGCAGTCTATGAGATCAACTGATCTCATCTTATTGCTCACCTGACAATTTAAACTTTTTGTCCTACCATCTTGGAAGTTCATGAGATGTTCTGATCTCTTCTCCTCCTCATCGTTAGGGATTCCTTCAGTCTCTGGTTAAAAAATGTAAACCATTTTCCCTATGTTACTAAGGTTTTTAACTTCCCTTAGCCACCTTCTCAACTGTTGTTGCTTCCTTCTGGCCAACAAATTTTGAACATGCCACTTTTCTTTCCTTTTCAGAGGCCATTCGTACCTCCAGTGTACCTTTTTCTCCTGTTGCACCTTCAATGCTAGCTTCTCCATCTCTTCTTGGATTTCATTGAGCTCCTTGTCCATTTCCACTTTTATTTTCTGCGGGTAGTCTTCCCTTCGACTACACTTATGGCCTTCAATACCGATCTTGCTTCACCACCAACCCACCTGGCTGTCTATCATCTGATGCACACCTCACAATAGTGTTTACATAGCATTGCACTATGTCTTCTCCTTCACCTGTTGGCTATAGGCGAAATCAACCTTATGACACCATTTGATGTTATCATATTATCTCTCTGTCTCCTTTTTTACCTGTTGTCTACAGGATAAATAGAGCTCTGATACCACTTTGACGCAGAGCTCCCTGGGGTTGCACGACCTATAAGTCTAGGATCGTTCAATCACTTAAGTTAGATCGAATCTTCAGGTCCTTGCTGGAACCTAGATCAATTTTCACAAGTCCCTCTCTCTTCAAAGTGCAGGTCCTATCAAACCCATGGTCTCTTTCCTGGCCTCTTTGAACAAATTTAAAAATAGACGCTAGCTCTCTCTGCTAGGACCCTTCCCCGATGTGACCTCGGGCTGTGACCCAGTGCTAAACCTTGAAAGGTACTTCAAACTTCGACCTTCAGGAGTTCCTCCACACAACTCTCTTCTTTTCTTTCCGGAGTACCTTTCCTCTGAAATACGTGGGTCTCTGCCACGTATCCTTCTGGATCCAATGGTCCAGATTCACTCCACTCTTCGTGACTTCAAGAATATTTCCCTTTTCTCCACTTGATCCTTCCAAAGTTCCTTCTTGTGAAATCTCATATCTTTTTCCACCTATCTCCTGACGATCAACGTTCAGGATCCACCCCAGACTTTGTAGCTTTGGTGACCTTGTACTCCACTCGACTGAAAACTCTCGGAGAGTGTTTCCTCCAGACTTCCAGATCCCTTGCCACCTGTCTATATTCAGACGATGGATGGAACTACTTGCCTTCGAGAATTCGGTGAGTCCTTACTCCTATGAAAACTTAGTAATTTTCTCACTGTCCGAGACTTGGACTGCTCTCAGCTTGCTACACTCCTTGTAGAGACTCTGTGTGCGACGACACTAATTCCTCTGAGATTTTGCTGGCTCAAACCTTTAAGGTTCTTGGTCCTTCTGCGTCCTTCAAGGGACTTTATGGTGCCCTCCTAGTGACTCGATTCCCTTCCTCTCAAGCTTGTGAGACGAATTTACTTTGCCTTTGGTGCACTCCTTATGCTTGATTGACTTTCAAACGACTGTCTCTCAAAACTTCGTCTAAGTGTTGGCCTGGTGGAATCCTTTCACAAGTCTTCCTCTAGAGTGTTCAACAACTCTGTTCACCTTGAGCTTCAACTAATCAGACCTCAGTAGTCTTTGTCTCCTTTTTTCCCCTGATGGGATTTATGTGCCTCGCTAGAAAATTTTTCTCAATGCCCTCCTAGAATATTTCTACAAAGTGTTGAACAACTTTGTGATATGCTTACTCCTGTACAGACTTTCCTCCGAGGTATTCAAAAAGCTTGAGGTTTCCCTTTGAGTATGTGAATTATCCTGGTGTTCCCTCCTGACACGTTCTTTTCTGACTCGTAAGAGTTCAACTACACACTCCTTGCGTTGGCTCATAGAGTTTCAACACTCTGTCATGAACTTCTTGCACTTATCCTAAAGAACCCAGAAATAATCCAACAAATTCAAAGATAGAGGATTTTATCTCTATCTCTGTAGATGAAATCTAACATACACATATACAACATATATTCATGTAAACATACATAGATAACATTCATAAGACACATGGAAAAACACACAGAATCATATGCAGGAAAAACTACTTTTTGTATTACTATGATTGTTTGTTTACAATGTGTACAAGCTCGGACTGCAACAAAGTCTCGACTCTTCTCTCCTCTCTTGAGCTCTCTACTCACTCTTCTCCTCCTCATACAAAATCTAATGAATTTTGATACAATGAGATTTCACAAAATAGGGGCTCCGTGAGATATCCCTCCAACTCAACTAACTCTCATTAATTTACATTGAATTACATTCAGTGACCATCTTGTATGAATCAAATCTAGATCTCATCAACCTATCATCCATTAAAGGCGACCTTATCTATAGCCTGTACAAAGGCATCAATTTGGCTCTTCCAACCTTACAACATTTAATTGCATTTAATTTATATTTGAAATTTAAAAGTGAGGGCTAAATGAGAGGGTTGGCACCCCTCCCCTCCTTAAATGCGCTTTGATGTGCTGGAATGTTGGTGCATTGTTGAGGTGGAGAGATGTTCCTGCATCATTTATTAGCATTATACAATTTTAAAGAAGATATGTAATATTTTGGTTTTGATGTTTTTGGATGTTTTACATATCTATATTGAACCAACATGTTCAGAAGATAAGTGTTCCATATCTATATTGAATTCTTGTTTATAGTTCTAAAGCTATCTTGTGTTCTATTTATGTGTGAATTTAAGGATATCATGGAGAATGTATTATGTTTACATGCATAGCCACTGCAAGGTTTAATTGTTTTCTTAGTGAATTCAAAAATGTCATGGAGTTTGTTGTGCTTGAATTACCTTCTACACACAAGTTTTATATATGCATGATGGTTGCAATGATAGGCTATGTGCCTTTATAATTTGAACAACTCAGTGTATTTTTGTTTGAATTTATATTATTCACTTTGGAATATTGTGATGTTATCAGATCTTGTTGGCATGGGACATATCTAGTTCAAATTGTTTGTGTATATTGGTGTGGCTACATACAAAATACCAATATGAAGTGGAGTGTTTCAAACAAGCCTTCGAATCTTCCAAGTTTATATTCTATTCAAGTCCTATGAGGTTTGTATTGAGGCTAGGCACATTTGTGCATTTGAAGTAGTAACTTTGAAGTGGTTGATTGGCCCCTACTAAAATATTGAAATATTCCTTTGATTGGGTCAAATCCCTATTGTTTACATTCGAAGTATTGACTTCAAATGATTGATTTTATGGCCCTTGGTTGTTTACTTTGAATGGTTCCTTTGAATTAGGTTGATTGGACTTTGTTTGATTCAAATTATTCTTTGAATGGGTTGAAAGCCCCTTTTTGTTGGAACTCTAAGTGTTACCTTTGAATGAGGAATTTGACCTTTTCCTTATTATTTTTCAAAGTTGGGAAGAAATTTAAAAGGGACTCTGATCTTTATTGGATCATTATATTATTTTTCATCTATATCAATACTTTTTGGGTGGAAAAATAGGAGGAATCAACTTGCATGGCCATTTTGGTGGCTTGTCCAAATTTAGAAATTTGGGTCCAAAAAACCATCTGAAATATTTTGGAGCCATTTTGAGGCATAAATCGACACCTTTTTTTCGTCCAAACCTTACCATGGAAGAAGATTCTATATTCTACACACTGATACCTTTCCAATGGTGCAGGTCGTTCATCAATCAGAGTTTGTATGAGAAATTTATGTCTTCTACAATTTGACCTACTGTATTGATCACCATGGCACGACTGGAAGCCACATTAGCCTCCATTACTTAGAAATGGGGGCTATCCATGTAGTGGATTTTCTAAGAAAATTCTAGAAGGTTTAAAACCTTATCACAATTGAAGGTTGAGGAAGTCAAAACCCTACCCCTAGATGGCTAGCCAGCTATGTTAAATATCGAACCACTAGGAGGAGAAGGGTTTCCATTATTTTGCATTGTATCTTGTTCCATAGCTGAGAAGAACATTTGAGAGTTCTATTCTATGAGCATATTAAAGGAGATATCATGTAGCAACCATAAATGTTACAGTTCAAAGACAAATCCACAAAGAGTGTCTCTTTCTTTGTACTTGCATCATTTTTATACCAAATAAAAGAGATAAGAGAAGCCACACCTTATAGTTGGGTTTTCTCTTGTATTAGGTTTCCCAGGTCATATCTTGTGTTTATTTATGGATGGTGTGATTGTATTTTATTTTTGTTTGTTTTCTGCATTTTATCTATTTCATGCATACGAAGAAAACCAATAACTAAATAGTTGAGAGATCTAAAAGAAAAATAACCTTTACAGTAAAGATTTCAATATTTTATTATATTTGTTTTGATGTACTATTCGAGTGGAATATCCATGGTAGTTTAAAGATCACGTGATATACTAAATACTAGGCCACTAGGATGATAAGGGGTTACAATATTTTGAAGTGTATCTTGTTTCATAGCTAAGAAGAACATTTGAGAGTGGTATTATGTGAGCATAATAGAGGAGGAGAGATTATGTAGCAGTCATATAGGCCACAGGTCAAAGGAAACTTCACAGAGAGTGTCTCTTTCTTTGTACGTGCATCATTTTATACTAGAGAAAAGAGAGTAGATCAACCTCACCTTCTAGGTGGGTTTTCTCCCGTATTGGGTTTTTAGGTCATATTTTCTGTTTATTTGTGGATGGTGTGATTATATTTTATTTTTCTCTATTTTCCACCTTTTATATATTTCATGCATAAGCATAAAATCAACAACTAAATATTCGGTAGATATAAAGGAAATATAACCTTAACAGTAAATATTTCAGTATTTTATTAGATCTATTGTGACAAACTATTCCAATGGAATATCCATGATAGTTTATAGATAAGTCACAATGGCCTATCAACCAAATCTTTTGAAAGTGGATGGGGAAAATTGAAAATAAGATCTTTTGAAGTGGCCTAATGGTCTATCAAATAGATTCACAAGAAGAGATTCTAAAATGGCTCAATGGTATATCTAGTAGATTCAAAATATATTTCAAATTTTTCTAATGGATTGTTACCTTATGTTAGGCACATCTTCGAAATAGTCTTGATGGGATATTTCAAAGAGACATGATTGTTAGGTAGAAATATTGTCGTTTAATTCCATTGTAGTACTTGCCCAACTATTTAATTTGTCAATCCGAGGTTCGTAGGCTTACGAAGCACACACACTATATATGCAGGACTGAAGTAGAACTAATATAATCTAATTTGCTGAAATGAAATTAATCTAGGAAAGCATTGAAAGACTAACTATGAAAGCAGTAAATTAATCTAGGAAAGCAATACAACATGTGAAGAGTTGAATGGCAAAAGACATATGTGAGCTCACACAATATATCAATCTCAAATTATATTACAAGAGTCAAATGGCAAAGCATGAAAGAAAAACAAAGCTAAGAGTCAAAGCTAAGAATCCCCTTCTCCTCATTACAAGACTAAATTATGAATTACATGATCTCTAACTCTCCAAGCTAATCTTCTATGAATAACATAATCCCCCTCATGAAGAGAGAACATTCTCTTATATACATGAGAGTCTTGAAGAGTGTCATATTTACAGATCCACTATTCTCTCAACCATTCTCAACTACTTTCCTATTATTAGAAGATATGATTCCTTCAAATCCTCCACACATCTCTCACATATCTTAAATAAGATATGCCATCCA
>JZKD02S2330058.1:48112-86775 GCA_000966675.3 Picea glauca
GCCTGCACACATCATCAAACTCATCCAACCTTGATATATAATGAAAATATGTTATTTTTCTAATATTTAATCACAAATTCACTTATAATATTGAAATGAATACAATGGAAAATAAGAAGGAGAAACCCAAGTATTATTATGGAAATGGTATGATGGAAGGTTAATGGGACGATGAAATGTAAGGAATAGTGAAGGAAAAAGAGGATATAAATGTGGCATTTCTGAGGCCCAACATGCCCCCCAACTCAACTTGTTGCATGTCCTCATGAAACCATGCATGGATCTTCTTAAGAACTTTTGGCATTTAAACTATGGCTTTGATTGATGATGTCCTTTTAACAATGAATATTTCTAGGATTTGAAATATAGGAGTAGCAACATGTAAAATACATGTGTAACAACATGTGAAATATGTGTAACAACATGTGAAATTTTCTTATGGTTGGTTCTTGTGTGACAACCATGAATACAAAAGATGTTGGTTCTTGTGTTAACAACATTCATTTCACTTATTTATTTTCTTGTTGCAATAATTTAGCCATATACTCACTGGAAATAATAAGCTATCAATGTGCATAAGAAAGCATCACTGTGTGTAAGAAAGCCTTTTCTTTATCTTTATGAATCATGCCAATATGTGTATCAATCGAAATGAAACAAAGTTTTCGTTGGAAAAAAAATGTTAGTGAATCATAAATGGAATGATGAGATGGTAAAATGGAATAATGGTAATGAATATGTGGTGAAACAGTCCCCCCCTCCCCAACTGAATCAGTTGCATGCTCGCATGCAACTTAGTGTAGTTCATGGAAGGAAAGAGAGCATGGTGAGGATATTTTCCAAAATATTCAAGTCGGCATATAAGGAATTGTGTGATTAAAGATTAGAAAAGAACATACCTCCACTTACCCAAAAAGTAGATGTATCTGTTGCGGCTGTTGGATCCGGAGAAGTGAAGGAATCTGAACTACTGCTGCTGAATCATGAGAAATGTGGAAGGCAGAGGATAAGGAACTCTCATAGATCTGAAATCAAATTGCTGCAACTGCTGAGGGGATCATGAAAAAGTGAATAGTCTTCACCTGCTATAAAACCAATGGTACAATTCTCATCATGCGAATGAATGTGTTGATGTTGAGAATGAAGAGAAATCATTGGATTATCGGCCATTGATGAATGTCGTTAACCAATGCAAGACAAACTCACTAGTGATGACAATGAGTGTCAAGGTACTCGAGTACATCTTGCGAAGTGCGAATAGATGGGATGATGTTGAGCCACTAGCAAGATATAACGATCAAGGGACATTGATGTATTCCCATGATTTCTAGCAAGAGAGATTTCCATTAAGGCATGCAAGCCTCTAGGTACTCAAAAGGAACTCTAGTCGATATCCCAGATAAGGTGCTAAGGTCGATGGGGCAAGACTATTGAAAGGTGGGCCTTAAGGAATCCCACATCAATCAAAGCGAGTTTATAAAAACATTGGTAGGACTATAGATGTAAACATATTAGTAGAAACAGGGTTTATGGCAAGGAAATGTAATCGTGGAAAGGGGTTTGTTTTATTCAAAAGGAAAACTGGAAAGGAAAAAGAAAAAAAGATAAAGGAATGTATGCAACTCAGAAAAATAGGCATGTGTGAAGTCATGAAAGTTAAGGCAATGGAAGATGGATTCAACACCAGGATGAATAATCAACTTTGAAGGAGAAATGGGATAGTGTCACAGCATGAAATTTGGCAAAATGCAGAAGTAATAGTGTATCAACATGGTTGTTGTGTAACAACAAACATCAATATGCACAAAAAGTTTCTGTGTAACACAAAATGTTATTGTGTATCAGCGGAATGTTTTTGTGTAACAACAAAAATATTTTTGTGTAACAACAAATTGTTTCTGTGTAACAGCTCCTTCAAGATGTCCATCACATGTTTTCTTTGAAGAATTTTTTGATTCTTGAAAATCATTTCGGCATGAATTACGAGCGTCTTGTTCCTGCAATCAATCTGAATACTAATCCTGCAATCAAACTTGTGAGAGCAACGTAAGAAGTGAAATGCAAGATTAAGTACAAATGCGAACAAATTCAAAGTAGAAAATAAATGCAATTATACCTATTGTCCACACTTGTTAGTTCGATCAGCGTTTCCACCAAAGTGATTTAAAAAAAAAAAACAAAGAAATGTTAAACGTAAAAACATGTATTTATTACTGTTTTCAAGAATGTTTTAAAGTGCCCATTTGCAATTCTTGTTTGTTTTTGTTTTGTTCTCTCTCTCTCTCTCTCTCTCTCTCTCTCTCTCTCTCTCTCTCTCTCTCTCTCTCTATATATATATATATATATATATAATTTGTGTTATTTAAAACAACGAGGCAATGACATTTGAAGTCACCACGATTTGGAGTTCAACTAAAGATATAAAAGAGATTGAAATATTGAATGATGATTAGTAATTCAAATAGAACTCTTATATCATGTGCCATGTGTAGAAGAGTTTGCTATTAACTTGAGTTCTTCTTCTTGGAGGGTGCCGTATTCAAACAGTTCAAAACAATTTTTTTTTTTTCCTCACGTAGTCTGCAAAACAGAGCTCCGAAGAACCCTGATTTTCTCCCAAATGGTTGTGAAATCCAGAAAATCACTATTGAGTTACCTAATTGCCTCCATTCTGAAGAAAACCCACATTTTATGTTTTTCTAATTCGCCTCAGTTTGATCAGAAAATGAGTTTTAAAATCATGTGTTTTAATAGTTACGCATTTTTGACAATTAGGTTTTCTGGCAATTACCTCTGAAGAAATTGAAAACTAGATTATGCCTATTGTGGTAAAATTTCTAGAGCTCATCTCTCATAGAGAAGTTTAGATCGATGGTCATCAAGATTCACAGTATTGTTGTGATTCAAGCCAAGGACTGAGATAGAAAATTATTTCCGTCGTAGTTGGATTGTGAAAAAAAAAACAAAGGGTTTGTTATTCAATTAATCACAATTTCAGTTTTTTTTATTTTTTATTATTTCCTAATGCTATTATTGTTTTGTTGTTTGATTGTTTTATTGTTTGCAGATTTGCCAATTTATTCAAACATTGTTATAGAAAAAACGTCACTGTTACAGCAAGTAAAAGCATGAAAAATTTCATTGTATCATCATGTTGTAACAACATGTAAAATTTCGCTGTAACAACGACTATCTTAGCATGTAAAAATTTCATTGTTTCAACATAGAAAAATTTTACTGTTTCAACATGTAAAGACTCGACTTTGTTTTATTCGTCTAAAATTTTATTTATTTATTTATTTTGTTTACTGTTTAAGCATGTTTGCAAAAACATCCATTCATGAAATCAAAATCATCCCTATTTTATGATCCTCATGATCGCACAAAGTGCGGAGGAGAGCATATTTATTCGAGGTAAAAGAAAAACTGAAAATTAAAACCTACCTACTCTATGCTAAATGGAATTAGAAATGAGTTACGTGTAGGAAAATTTCCAGTGGATTCAAGAATGCAACAATAACAACAATATATTCAGTAGTAATTTTTGAAATGAATAATGGAAACATTCGAGAGTGAATGAATCTAGTTGCTGCAAAATTTCTAAATAGAAAAATGGAGCTAATAGAGTACTTACCTGGAACCATTGCTCGATAATGCTTTCATAGGTGTGTTCTTCCTCGCTCAAATATTGCTGCAACTCCTCATTTTCCTCCTCAAGTTCCTCAGATGTTGATTTCTCGTTTGTTTCTGGAGGAGTATTTAAGCTCTGGGCTGCGGTCAAGATCTCCTCTTCCTCAGAAGAAGAAATCTCAGTTTTCACCAGGATCTGAGCGAGTTGTTCCAAGATGACACTCATGGTTAAATCATATTGCAAAATGGGTTCTTACAGCACCCAAATCAAAATAAAAAACTGAAAATCATACTTGCTAAAACAGATGAAAACCTCTTCATAGTTGCAAAAATCAAGCACACTTGTTGAAATTGAAATTCACACTCTAGTTACACTTGCAAGAAAAATCAAACTAAACTTCAATCCATCGTGCTTCCTCGACAACGATGCCAAAATGTTAGGCGTAAATATTGTTGTTTAATTTCGTTGTAGTACTTGCCCAACTAGTTAATTTGTCAATCCGAGGTTCGTAGGCTTACAAAGCACACACACTATATATGCAGGACTGAAGTAGAACTAATCTAATCTAATTTGCTGAAATGAAATTAATCTAGGAAAGCATTGAAAGATTAACTATGAAAGGAATACAACATGTGAAGAGTTGAATGGAAAAAGACATATGTGAGATCACACAATATATCAATCTCAAATTATATTACAAGAGTCAAATGACAAAGCATGAAAGAAAAACAAAGCTAAGAGTCAAAGCTAAGAATCCCCTTGTCCTCATTACAAGACTAAATTATGAATTACATGATTTCTAACTCTCCAAGCTAATCTTCTATGAATAACATAATCCCCCTCATGAAGAGAGAACACTCTCTTATATACATGAGAGTCTTGAAGAGTGTCATAATTACAGATCCACTATTCTCTCAACCATTCTCAACTACTTTCCTATTATTAGAAGATATGATTCCTTCAAATCCTCCACACATCTCTCACATATTTTAAATAAGATATGCCATCCAAATCTTCCATGATCTTCTCCTTTGAATATGCTTGAATGAAATTCGAATTTGAGGCTAGGTGGTAATATTGGAATTTCTTAAAATCTTCACATATGCCTGCACACATCATCAAACTCATCCAACCTTGATATATAATGAAAATATGTTATTTTTCTAATATTTAATCACAAATTCACTTATAATACTGAAATGAATACAATGGAAAATAATAAGGAGAAACCCAAGTATTATTATGGAAATGGTATGATGGAAGGTTAATGGGATGATGAAATGTAAGGAATAGTGAAGGGAAAAGAGGATATAAATGTGATATTTCTGAGGCCCAACAATAATGGGATTTGTGTTGTTGGGTTGGGTGAGTGACCTAAGTGTATTGGAAAATTTTTGTTCCCCTTTCTAGCCTCATAGCTCAAATTAAGGGTGGAATCCATAGTGGATGACCTATGGCTGGGTGGAACATTGCTCGTTAATAGCTAGTTTTCTTGGACCAACTTGTTCAAAATATAAGTGTTCCATATCAGTATTGAATTCCTATTTATAATTATAGAGTTAAGGTGTGTTTTTCTTATGTGTGAATTTAGAATGGAATTCATGGAGTATGTATGGAGAATTCATGGAGAATGCATAGTTGCTACAAGGTTTGAATATTTTCTTAGTAAATTCATAATAAGCACATTTGAAAATAAGATCCTTTTGTTGCATAATCAATTCCAAATATCCAAGTTACTTCTTGTGTCATTTGTGTGGATGGTGTGTTCATTTGCTTGTTTGTTTCATTTTGGTTACATTTATTTCCATAATTCTGATCTCCATGCTAGTAATATTAAATATGAGATCTCAGGTAATAAACTACACAATGAAATATTTCCTAATATTGTAATTTTTGTTATAACAACATGTTATAGTGGAATATCACTTTGGGATATTTAAGTGTCAATATCATGAATAATGTGGTGAGGGGAATGGTAAAATGATGATTATGGAAGAGCTATGAGACAAACAGGGTCTATAAAGATGTATTAAAATATGTCAAAACTGGAACCCAACACTCTCTATAATCTAGACACATATGCCATGAACCTTCATTTTTGTAAACCACCACCATTGGTGAAGAGAAATCACTTTGGTTAGGTTGAATGATGCCATCCTCTACATTTTTTGAACCATATTATGAATATCACTCTTTTGTGCATATGGGTACTTGTAAGGCCTAATGTTATGTGGTACACTTCATGGTTACAAATGAATATCATGGTCATGATCTCAAGCAATTAAAAGACCCTTAGGAATCTCTCCAAATACCTTGGAATGATTTTTGATAACCTTTTCGAGATCCACTGGAGTAGATGGTATATATGTTTGAACATCTAGTGAGTACAATTGTGAAAGTACACCATGGTGTCCCTTGTTTAGAAATTTTGTCATGGTTTTAAAGAATATCACTTTAGAGGGCTTCCCTTTGATACCCTTTAGTTCAATTTCCTTTCCTTCCAAGGAAAACCTTATGAAAAGTTCTTGAAAATTAAGAGTCATTTTCCCAATGATTGTAACCATTGGACCCCTAATACAACACCAACACCACCCAATTTGGATTGTAATAATTGGACTATCCAATAAATACCCCCCCCCATAGTGAGATTAATACAATGGCACTTTCCTAAAAAATTTGTGGTGCTTCCATATGCAATCATTAATTGAAACTATGGTGCTATATATATAGATAAATTGAGAAGTTTGGATAATTTGTAATTAATGAAGTTATGGGTACTACCAGAATAAATTAATGCAATTACCTCTTTTTTTTTTTTTATATATCCTTCTATCTTGATATTTCGAGGAGTGTTGATTCCAACCAATGCATGACAAGATATTGTTGGAGTAGTATATTCCAATTTTATATTTTGTGATGATTCTAGTTCTTGATATTCTTCCTCTTCACAATCTAGTATAATAATTTCCTCTCATTGCATTTATGCCCCTTACTATACTTCTTGTCATAATTGAAACATAATCACTTTTCTCTTCTTTCAATCATTTGTTGAGACCTCAATGTTGTAGGTTGAGTATTATTAGGAGAGGGAACATGGTTCTCTCTACAGTTGTTATTGGCCACCCTTATAGTAGCCATATTTTTACTTTACACATTCTTTGCAACAATGAAAGCATGCTCCAAGGATTAAGGTTCGAAGATATGCACCTCAAGTTGAATTCTCTCCTTGAAAGTTCCCATAAAGAGATCTAACAAATTATTCTCTTGAATGTTCTTTACCTAGAGACTTAGCTTTTGGAATTGCTAAATGTGCTATATAATTGTATGTCCTTACTAGAAATTTATCAATTGACTAAAGAATGCATTGCTCTTAATATCCCCATATTATGCTATCAATTCATCCATAAAAATGGATAAAGAGACAATAGAATCCTTTTTTCATTCACAAAGACATTGGTACCAAACAAATTGATCAAGTTCTAAATACAAGGATATGAGAGTTAACTTTTGTAAAGTTGGCACTTGTTGTAGATCAAATTATTTCTCCATTTGGAATATCCATGTTATAGGATCTTTACTATCAAATTTCCTGAAATAAATCCTGGAAATTAAGTGTTTCCTTAGATTTGAGTTGAACCCACTGATGATGTAGATCTTGGAGTGATGATAATCATGATTATGGGACTCAATATTCATGTTCTCTACATTTTTTAAAATCTTCCCCATATGTGACTAGGATTAAACAATTTTATTCTTCCTATTTTCATGATTTCCTTGTGTCACACTATCATATTTAGGGAACCTCTCATCTAAGGTGTGTAAGAGAAAGGTTGCCATGGAATTTTGTAATTGTTTTAGATTTTGATCCATTTTCCTTTTAATTAATTCTTGCAAATGTGCCCCAAATCAACTTTTTCAACAAAATATCACCCATTTCATTAAATTGGTTCCTCAATTGGGAAACCTAGTACCCCAAGTATTCACTTTTAGGTGTCATGTATGAGCTCTCTGAAGATTTAGTAGGACTAAAATTTTGTGTAGAACCCTTTACTACATGAGAAAATAATAAGGTTCCTATTTTTTTCTCTTTATTACAATTTTTGAATCACTGAAAACAAATGTTTCAATCAAATTTATGCTAATTTTAAGTTAACATACCTTTAAAAACCCTAGTTTGTAGGATATATTTTTGGTCAACCTTTCTCTTGAAGTATCCTTGAAATTTTGGCCCCTCTAAGTTTGAAATTTGTATGTGTAGTATCTTGAATATCTTCTCTACAATTGCATATGTTTAACCAAATTCTAACGTGCCAAGATAAAGTTATGGTAACTTTCCCAAAACTATTTTTTTTTCTCTTTCAATAGGTACAACTTGTATGGCCTTCCACATGTCCAATTTTCATGATCTACTTCTAACATTTTGATATTGGAATACTATGATATATATTCTTTCCAATGGAACTAGTGGCACTCAATTTTGACATTTCTAGATTCAGATATGACATTTTTACTAAGAACACCTATTTGAGACTAGTTTTAGGACTAGTAAAAAACCCTAATATTCACAGTCTATATTTCCAAAACTATAGTGAACGAGAACCTAATATGTTTACCATGGGTAATACACTATGTTTCCTTAGTCTCCAAAACAATCTCTATTTGAAACATCCCAGAAAAAAATTATAGAAAAAATACCAAGATGACTTGTTTGAAACTAATTTCAGGACTAATCAACAACCCTAATTTACACATGTTATATATTTGAAACTATAGTGAACCAAAACTTGAAATTTTTACCATAGGCACTTTATATGTCTCCTTAGGTTTCCAAAATTTTCATGGTTTCAAACTATCCAGAAAGAAAGTTATAGTGAAAATTCCATGATGACTCATTTGAAGGAGCCAAACCCAAGGATTGTATACTCTGAAAGCAACTGTTATGCACCAAAACACCCAAATAACATAGAGAGAGAGAGAGAGAGGTAATTCCACACCTTGAGAATGATAGAGAATAATGAATGATAATCCTATTCAAGGGAGTAACCTCCTTTTACAATATAACAAATGTACAAGATGAGATGCTCACTAAAACTAGGTCTCCTTGGTATATATAAGAGAAAAAGGGTACAATTACAATTAAAGGGTCTAGCCAACTAATAAGGAAAACACTAATATAACAATAGAAATGTAATAACTCAATACATAGGGATTAACAGAGTGCACATGACATATGCATGATAATGAATGTGTGTGAAAATGATGAGTGCAACAGGGGAAGAGATCTAAGAGAAGTTGAAAGTTCATAGTGGAAGTTGAAGAAATAGAAGAAAAAGATGAAGGGTTTGAAAGGAAATGTAAGAACCAAATGGATACAAAAATATGTAGGAGGAAGATGAATATTCAAAAGAAGTTGGATAGTAAACCAATGAAGTAAATAAACATGGTTGCTTCCATTTGAATTAAGTTAATTAGTGAGTCCATAGCTAGTATCAATGGATAGCCCGTTAGCATTGAGAGTTAGCCAAATCCAGATATAGTACTAAGGAACATAATCTACATTTATTTTAATTTTTGATGATAAGAATGAGAAAAATGTTTCCCAAGATGTGATCTAAGTATAAATGTTGCTTGAGTGAATTATATGAGCACTTAATTTAGGGTGGTCTTTCTGTGTTCTAATCTTTGTGTTGCAAAACAATATCCACAGTCTGTAAAGTTTGAGAGATATTGGATAATTGACGCCATTGTGATATCAATTATTCCATTTAGTATCAAATATGGATTTGAAAATATATGAGAGATAACTAAGAAAGTGGAAGGTTGATATAATATGACATAGTTATTGGGAGTGTGAGTTTCATGATTCTCATAAGTGATAAAGTAGGTGTAAATTCTACCTAGAGAAAGAAGGAAGATCATGGATAAATGATTATAGGTGTTCTGAAGAAGAAAAAGTAGAAGAGAGTGAGGTCAAATATGTATATGTCACAACTTAGTTGATGACATTTATGAAGAACAAAAGAGGTGTAACCAAACATCATCCCCCACTTAAAATCCCCTTTCTATTCTATGTTGATCATTAATCCATATTGGATCATTATATTATTTTTCATCTATCGTGATGCTTTCAGAGTGGAAAAAATTGGAGGAGTAATCTTATAGGGTGATTTTAACAGTAGGTCCCATTTGGGAAAATTGGGGTTTGAAACCTTTCAGAGCCATTTTGAGGCATTAAATAGATTGTTTTGGGGGAAAATTTTTATCAGCTTTAGCTAAGACCCCTTGAAGCTGATATACACTTAGATACCTTTCCAGTGGTGCAAAAATCACATTAATAAGAGATGGTATGAAAAATTTATGCCTCTCGCAAGTTGACCTACCATGTTGACCACCATGGTATGAGAGGATGTGACATTACTCATGAATATGGGGATAAACACATGTGTACTTTCAAGAATATTGTAGAAGGTCCAAAATCTTATCACAATTGAGGGTTGAGGAAGTCAAAATCCTATCCCTATATTACTATCGGGCTATGTTAAATACTAGGCCACTAGGAGGAGAAGGGGTTCCATTATCTTGCATTGTATCTTGTTCCATAGCTAAGAAAAACATATGAGAGTGGTATTTTGTGGGCATAACATAGAAGGATGAGGATTTTGTAGAACTTGTTTAGGCCATAGTGTCAAAAGGTAGCTCCATAGTGATTTCACATTCCTTTGTATGTGCATTTTATAACAGAAGAAAAACAAGCAGAGCATAGTCCTCACCTTCTAGCTAGGTTTTGTCTTTTATTTGGTTTCCTAGGTAAAATATTTTGTTCATTTGTGTGGATGGTGTGTACTTTTTAACCGTTCTTTCATTTTAATATTTCAATTATTTCTTAAATTCAAGAAATAATCTAGAGATAATAAATATAGGATCTAAGGAAAAACCACATATATTTAATATTTCAAAATATTATAATGTTAGAAATTGTGTTGTCATTGATGTCAAAGGAATCCATGACTGTGACATTCATGAATGTCATTGATATGATAGGCAAGGAAGACTGACCATTGTCAATGATAAGGGGAGACTATGAATATCTCATAGCTTATGTTGTTTCATTTTTCATTAATGTTAAAGAAGAAGATCAAGGAAGTGTCCCATTTTGTGATTTGAGACAAAAGAAGTAGATAATTACCCTGTGCATTGAATGGATTATGTGTGCATGTTTTGTTGAGATCCTATGAGGGTTATGTGAGTTTATTGCACAAGTATGAAGACACATGGAAATTGGACACTGGACGAATAGAGAAATGAGACTGAGATCAATCAATCTGGAATCCATAAAAATGAATCTGCAAATGACAAGTCCAAGGATTGAACCAGAACTAGTAACACGAATCCATGAACAAACATAGGAAAAAAATAACATCCTTGTGCATTGTTGAGTTTCTACAATATATTGCACTCGATCGTAAATAGGTTGTGATAGCTTTGCAAGGGTCACATTCAAGCATCATGAGGATTTATTGATGAAGTGCCTACATATTGAGTTAAAATATAGGTTGAATAATGAGAGTTGGAGTCTAGGAGCGTAGAGGATGCATAATCAGGTGTGGTAGGTCTAAACGAAGTCCAGGTGGTTCAAAAGAAGAAAATCAATATCCCACATTCATAAGGAAACTCGATTTCAATGAGTTTATAAATAAAATGCGAAGTTACATAGTTGAAATGAGAACGGGTGAGTATGGAACCTCGCGCAAGGAATTTACTTTTGTTGTGAAGAACTATGGACCATTAGATGGTTAAATCCTAATTGTTGATCATCGAAGATAAAAAACTAATATTAAAGGATTGGGGTCTGATACCTGGTGGGCCAGCTCAACCACGTCAATTCCATGATATCAACCTCATCAACACCATGATAACAACCTCATCAATGCCATATGTCTAGTAAGATGAATGCCACATCAGAGGGAGTTGACATCAGTACCATGCCAGTGCCATAACAAGAAGCTATACAAATGCCACATGTTAGGACATGTACCGATGCCACATCATCCAGTATACATGTAGAATAATTCCACGTGGAGGCCACCTCATCTGTAAAATCAGTACAATAGATATATAAAATCAACGAAGCATGGTGAGATTTAGGAAATTTCACTAAGTATCAAAGATGAATCGGTTAGAAAAATGGGGTGAATGAATCTGTTGGACATTTATGTATTATGGAGCACAATGAGACTTTGAAAAATGACTAAGTATGAGGAATTGGTCAGAGGGATGGAGTCGACAAGTGAAGAATGAAGATGTCCCGTAGACCCATGGTGAGATGTCAAAAATTGACTAAGTATCAATAATGGATCGATCAAACGGAGATGTTGCATTGAGCACAATGAGAGTTTGAAAAAAAAAACAAAGTATCAAGAATCACTCAGATGGAAATGTCTCGTAGAGCATGGCAAAAAGGTATCATGATGTCTCGCGACCCATAGTGAGAGTTGAAAAATAGACTAAGTATCAATAATCGGTCATATGGAGATGTCTCGTAGAGCATGGTAGAGAAATATCATGATGTCCTGCAACTTGCAGTGAGATATCAAAAATAAAATAAGTATTAATACATCATAGAGGTAACAAAGCGACGAATAATCATGAGTATGTGAAGAAATAATGAGGGGAGTGCTAACTCACGGACCTGCTGAGAATTCAAGAAATTGTCTAATTATGGGTGCAAAATGAGTGCGGTAGAATGTGAAGGTGTATTCTGGAGGCTGCAGAAGTTTGAATGAAAATGCCTGAGACCCACGGTGAAATACTTAGAAAAATTTCTAAGTATAGGTGAAAAGTGAGTGTGGTGGAATGTGAAGGTGTATTTTGGAGGCCACAAAAGTTTGAAATGAAGAAATGATATTCCTTAGATCTGTGGTGAAACCATCAAGCTAGCAGATTGATGACCAAGGTTAATGAGAGATTTGTTCGAATGATGAATGTGACCTAAAGGTTTAAGCTATGTGAGAATTGGATCACTGGTCGAGATTGAATTAGAGTCCAGATCAGAGAGCTGTTGAGTGTCAGGGTCATGTCGATCATTCTGCCAGCCAATGATAGAAAATATACAGTTGAAATTTAATCTAAAGATGATCAGACGATGCCTATGTGTTGTGGTTGCATAATGTGTCTTGGTGATTAGTAAACAGACCAACGGTCAAGATTAAATATGAAGGATTGGTCTGACAGTCGCTATGTTTCATGTGCTAATGGCCAGTGAATGAGATCAACAACTGAGATTTAATTGAGAATATGATCGGACAATGACTATGTGTTATGGTTGTATGTTGGTCCCAATATGCTAAGAAGAAATCGATAGATGAGATCAAAACATAGAAAGATTGGACAATTATTGAGCATCGAGCTTGTGTTTCTTATTTTGGTCGGAAGAGAACATATCAATGATCACAATTTATTTCAAAGTATGATATGACGATAGTTGTTCATTAACACTTATACAAAAGGACTAGTGAGTAGATTGATGGTCAATATTAGATCGAAGACAGATCAAATGGTGACTAAGTGTTGAGGTTGTGTTGCATGTTTTAATGGGTAGAAAATAGATCAATGACCATGATTGATTTAAGGGACTACATCCAATGGTTAATGAGAATAAAGGTTCATGCTCCATCCAGTGAGCAGATAACCTGTGAATTAAGAGAAAATTGGAACCAATTTTGAAGGATTTATGAAGTCCAAGTTTTAAGGAAGATCCAAGCGATCTAAATTCGACCTCATGAGCAATATTTTTTTTGGATATGTGGACAAACCCTTGGGTGTATGCTGCATACAAATAACGATGGTCGAATCCAGTTCATGTGGTGAAGTGTGTGAGTTAGTGTGTATAGTGTTAAGAGAATCTCTAAGGCTGTGAGGTCCGAGGATGCGTGAGAATGGAAGGAATATAATGTAATCGTCTAGGGGTGGTTGGGAGGTGAAAGGTCTAAGAAACTTTTGAAATCAAGTGGATTTTGATATGAAGGAATATGTTGTGAGAACAAAGACAGAGAAACAATTTTATGCAAGTGAAGGCTTGAAGGAAAGAGAATATTTGACATTATCGACAGACTGAGGAGATTGGTGTCTCTAGTACATTGGTGCCTACATATTGTTGAGTTAGTGCTCAACTAAGAGGATTGGTGTCTCCTACAGGTTGGTTCCTTCAAATATTGTGTTGGTACCTTCAAATATTGTATTTGTACGTTGGTGCCTACAAGAAATGTTGAGTTGGTGCTTAGCTAAGGGGATTGGTACCTTTTGTAGGTTGGTGCCTACATGATTTAATAAGAGAGTTGTTTTTTGGTTTTCTCCCATTTGGTTTTACACATTAAATATCAATTTACTATGGATTGTATGGTTGTATACATTTATTGTTAATTTCTTATAGTTGGTAAAGTAATAAATTGATAAATGTTGTAAGAAAAAAAATTCCTATACTAATTCACCCCCCTCTTAGTATAATTAAGTGTGCCAACATATAAGATATGTTGTAATGAATTGTTCCAGTGGAATATCTATGATAGTTTACAGATCATATTGGTATAAGATCCAAGTTTATTTGGGGTATTTTTTGGAAGTTGCAAGGATCCAAGAATAGGTTTAAGAAGAAAGTTGCAGAACCCTATTCATGGTTGATGAGTCTGTTCATAACAACCCTCGAGATCTAGTAGAGTATATATTTGTGAGGATAGAAGGTAAATTCGTTGACATATATTGCAATATGTCCCTCCTCATGACAACTCTAGAAAAACATATCATACCATTATAAGAGGTTGGAGGCTTTAACTCTAAGATCAGATTAGAAGGGAAATTAGGAAATAATGAAGACCAATAAAAGGAGTTGAAGAAAGAGCCCGAGAAAGAGAAGTCCAATTTGAGTGTTGTTAACCCTTCACAGTCCCTATTCAATATGGAATTTGAAGTGGACATAAATCTATACTAAGGTGATATCGATGCATTAAAACTGAATCATTGGTTGCATCAACTAGAATTTTATTTCATCATTCACCATATAGATTAGGAGAAAAATAAATCATCTTGCAGACTGAAGTTAGAGGGACATGTTGTTGGCATAGGGGCAGACCCAAGGTTCAACGCTTCAACAACGCACCAAAAAAAACCTAACTACTGTCCCTTTCAGCAACAACTGTGAAGCAGATGAAGTCTCACCCGAGGTAGAGGCAGGGGTGGTTGAAGGACTCCAGTGTCTGCAACCTTATATGGGACACAGATCTGTGATTACAATACTCTAACAAAGCACTCAACAGTTACCATTCATCAATATTTAACTAGTATTTACTTGGTAGATAAAAACCTTAATTACAGAGTAACATAATACTCAACCGGATCCACACATCTAAAAACTTAGCATAAAGAAACAAATCAGATATAGCATTCATTCACATCACTGAGCACTAAGATATTATATCATATGCTTCTAACATTCATAATGATAACAACACTAAGCATAAATCACATCAAAGGCACAAATAAATAATCAAAATACACAAAGCAACCATAACACAGGATATATGTGGTTCACCCCTAGCCTGGGGCTACGTCCACCAACTCTTCTCTTCTTTATTATCTTCTTATCAAGATTCTTACAGGAACATAGCATCAAAATCCTACTCCACAAAAGACAGGAGATATATGCGCACCTCGCTAGATCCTCCTTCCCCGAGCTAGGTTATAACACAAAGCTGTTACACAGTCTCTTACAGTTACTTGCACTTAGCCTTGCAAGTCTCACATAGTATGCACAAAGAAATCACATCTATCACTTGCACTTAGCACATTGGCCTTCACTTTCCCTTAGCACCTAGCATCACACCACACACACACACACACACACCTTACTTACATTGCCTATATTTCTATTTATACATTACAAAAGGGCCTAAACATGGGTAAACCCATGGGTCGACATCCCATACCCGTTACATAAGCCAAAAAACCAAAAATGCCCTAACAAGGGGATAAGATCCTGCGATCTCCATTTCAACTTGCGCTCTGCCTTCGACAGTCTGTTGAAGTCCAAAAATAGGTCAAACCTGACCAAGGATCTCCAAAAATTGGTCAAGGGCCAACATCCCCCCAACACTCACTTGTGACTCATCCCGAGTCACTTTTCTTTGGTTAATTCAGCCCCAAAATCCTTGATCTTGGCTTGAGTTGCTTCGACTTGTTGCTGTGCCAAGGCCTCCTACGCGACAAACTCCTGAAGAACTACCTCATTCACAGGTCCTTCCAATTGTTGTTCAACTGTAGTGACTACCTGTTATAGTTCTTCTCCTCATCCTTCAATATCTTCGAACAATTGGCAAGCTGTGTCCTAGGCTAGCTGGAGCCTCTGAGTCACTTCCATGACTTGTCTCTGTATGGTATGGACTTGTTGTTGGACAGTGCATTTTTCCTGGGATCGTTTCATTCTCTCAACTACTGACTAGAGATTCAACTATGCTTGAATTTTTGCTTCTTGCTGCTTGGCCTTCTAGAGTTGTGACTCCAATGTATTTAGTTCGGGATCCTCAGTGAGTCGCTCATAAGTCTGTGCACTGTGATCACTTAACTATTTACATTCCATGGCGAAGGCCTTGATTCTCTTAACTGCGCTCTGAGAAGTTGTTTCTCTTTGATCCCGCACATCCTGTGGAGTGCTTGGCACTGTTTGTAGCTCTACATATATTATTCTCTATTGAAGTTGTTGAATGGCTTCAACGAGCCTTGCCACTTGATGCTCTACTGGGTCTTTGGCCAGTTGTTCTAAGCCCATCACGGAACAAAGTGATATGTTGACTACTTCTTTGATTCCAATCTGCTCCGCGAGCAACTGTTCTTTCTTTTGTTGGATCTGTGCTTTCTCCTGATTGAACTTCATTTGGAGGGCAACCTTCTCCTGCTGCACAACCCTGTGTTTCTCTATCACCTCCTCTTATTCTTTATTCATAGCTACTGTGGTCTGGTCTTTCTCTTCTTGGATGCGATGAAGGAGAGCTTCAGTGGCATCAACTATTCTGTGGAGTTGGGCAAGCTCATCCCCAACTTTGTTTCATCTAATGGAGGGGGAACAATGGATGTTGCATGACTATATTGAAGGGCTTACTAGACACCCCTTAGTTCTGTCTCAATTCTATCATACATAGCCTCTTTTTTTTCTTCGGTTCTCTACAAAATATCTTCCAAGGCGTCTGACACAACAGTGATAATGAAGTCGAAGTCATCCACCATCAGCATAGTCTGTAGCTTCGACTTACTAGCTTTGGATTTCTTCCACAATGTAGGTTTCATGGGGGAAACCTTTCTTTTCTTCAGTCGATCTACATCATCAGGGGGATTTTGTGGCGATGTTACTTCACCTTGATTCTTCTTATCTTCTTCCCCTTATTTCTCTTCTTTGTCCACTTTGTCACCACCTCCTCTGCCAGGTGAGTTTGAAGCAGTTTCTTATAAAACATTGTCCAGTTGTTGTACCTCTTCTTTATTTTTTTTCCTGCTACTGTTGGGTGCATCATACTCTTCATGGGTAACCACTAGGTTTCCAATGAGTTCTGGGTCAGACAATTATTCCTGGCCGATTGGTATAAGGTACTCTGCAGGCCATTCCTTACTGATCTCCTCCATATCTTCCTTGGTGATATTATATTATGACAACAACTCTTCTTTACTCTCATCTGCATGTGCAGTGATATATATAAAATTCCTATCTATGCAGAACTTCATCAGGTGCTTGAATCTGTCCAGAGTGTTCGGTGTCATATCGGGGAACGAATCAATAGCCTTTTTCAGTTGCAGGTAGTAGGTATGGAATACTGCATTTGACTTCCACTATTTTCCCATATTGCTCGAATACCATAGTGTGGTAAACTTCGTAGAAAGTGGCTCGAACAGCTCAATGTCAGGGAAGGTTTCACCTTTGGCATCTCTCAAGCTATAAATGTGACAAGGATTAGGAGCCAACTAATGTGGAACTCATAGCCATGATCCTAGGCTTCATGACAATCCACTTCTAGCTGGTTGACTAAGTAACTAGCCCAGTTCATCTGTAATCCCTCGACATGCTTTCCTACCAAGTCAACGACAAACCCTGTGACGTATGTGGGTTTGTTCTTCCTTACTAGATTAACAACAATCAATTGGAAAGAAAGGTGCACTACACCATTCTGAATGGAGGCTACCTTGTAACCTCAAATTCCCTTCTCTACATCTCCATAAGTATCTTTAATCCTCTATTCCAGGGCGCGATCTATAGCCTTCCGGGTAAAAGTCCTGTGGGTCGGGTCCCTACATACTTAGGTCGGTGATCCTATGGATTAGCACTAGATCGAAGGTGATGCGTCTGTCTAGCCATAAGTAACCATCGTGGAAGCATGACAATAGGATTTTATCACACGCGTTAACCTACTGGTGCCTTCCAAAATGTGGGATTTTCATTACTTTTAGGATAGTGGACTATGCGATGTTCATGGTCCATGGTTGGGGAATGATTTTTGATTCCATTCCCTTCATCTTGGTCAAGTACTTGTGAGGCGTGAGCATGCCATAGGTCTTGCAGTCTCCTAGATTATAGTCATTGATCTTTAGAGTTGGAATTCTCTCCAATTGCAGTTTGACTGCGTGTATCCCCTTCGGGAGGTACACCATGATAACTATGTAGTTGAAATCCCTTGGGACACTATCATGAATCACCACACTGGCTAGAGGTGGGATGTAGTCGGGTAGGATGGATGGGATTAACTTTGCATTTGCTAAGTCATCTCTATGCTTAGTCCTTTTCTCTTCTGCAACCCAGGATGGTCCAGATCTGTGCACAGTCGACGGGGAGGATTGCACTCCTCTCATCGATGAAGCTTGAACTCCTGCATACATAAATCTCTCTGCCATTAGATCGATTAAAATTTCCTCTATTGACTTTTCCACAACATTGATCTCGTTTGACATGCATGCTTGAGATCAGATATCTCAGGCTGATGAACAATTTCTCAATGCAATAGAATGGATGGAAAGTTTTCAATAAAAAAAACACAGTAACAATGAGTTCTCTAGTTGGCTCATATACAATTCGCGAAAGTGTGCTCAGTGCAACATTCGACAGGATAAGTAGACAACGATGTAATGGATCCTTCCAATGGAAAAGAAGCCTTCATCAATGCGGTGCAGTCCCGACGGTCCAATGGCATGATTTCTGATCATAATTGTTTTTCTAACCGTTCGGGAATGTGAATCTAACAATTATAATGCCTCCAACGGGAATATTGCTCCACCATGGAAAAGTGCCAATCTAAGCTTCTTTGATATTCCGACAAAGTTCAAATTTTGGAGACTTTCCTTCTACGAAGTCTTCTCTAGGGATTCCTGTAATTTCTCCAACTTTTCTTTATTCTTACTGAGCTTTCTAGCCTTCTTCCCTGTGATTTGAATTACTGGGTTCCTCTTCCCATTATGATTCTTATATTCTCTTGGCATAATAACTTCACATTTCATAAGGTTCAAGGGTAATATGTCTTTGTTGTCTGGGGCAAGTGATTTATTTTCTCGAATTCTTTCAACTTTGACACCGAAGTCTCTAGTCTTCGACCTGTTCTCCTGTTCTTCTATCAAGTGTGCTATTCTCCTAGTCATGAAATCTTTTAATGCTTTATTTTTCTATTCTAGGGCTTCTTCTTCTTTTCTCTAGGTCTGATCTTTCTCAATCTAGGGTTTTCCTAGTGATAAAGAAAATGGGGCGCTGCTCTCAACAAATTTAATAAACTCAAATTCTTCCTCTGTCAAAGTTCCATGAGCACTCATAGATATCTTGGTAAGTATTCCACATAGGGTTATTAACTTTCCTCTAAATAATCCTATTCCTCCCAATGAAGGAATCATAGCAGGATTTCCTAAAACTTCCCAAGTTATTTCTATCATAGCATTCGCCTGTGTTTCCTCATCCAAAACACAATCTATGTCAAAGTCTTCTATTTTTGTTTCTATGCACTCTTTATCTTTGAATATCTCTGATAAGTTGATGTCTCTATGATTATTCAGGGTTTCTTTTATTTTTGACAATACAATCTCTGATCATTTCTGGGGTTCTTCCATAGTCTTAATTTCTGAGTCTTTCTCATGTTTATCTTGTTCCATATTCATTCTTTCAAGTTTAGGAATCATTCTAGGGAAATCCATAACTTCATGGTCCATATCTTTACAACAAAGACAACTAGGTCTTCTATCAGGGCAATCCTTAGCAAGATGGTCTGGTCTTCTACAACTGTAACAAAGGGTTAATCCTCTCTTTCTCTGAAATGATCCCCAACCTTTCTTGTACTACACACTAGGATCATACTAACTAACCTACAAAAACTTCTTCCTAGGATCCTGCATCCATTTGTTAGTGCAAACATTCTTTCTATGCATAGGAATAACATATCTTTCATTATTTCTATCAGATCTACACATATCAAACCTTATTTCTTCTAGTTGTGCCCTAGTTTTCATACTAGGACAAAATTTATCAAACATACCTAGATCCATACTATTGAAGAAAAAATTTCCACTTATCTTACCTTTAATAGAGCACAAATCTTTCTGATCTTACCTCTTTAATAAAAAAAAATTACTTTACCTTTATCAGGGCACAAAGCTTTCAGATCTGACCTCTTTTCTTCGGATACGACTTATTTTCTTAGCACAGAGCTTTCACAAGTCAAGTAGAATACTGCGCACTAAAGCAACATATCTATGCACAAAGATTTATTTATTTTCCTCAGTTCCCATCAATCACAGTTTTAGGTCCTGGAAATGGAACCATTTGTTGGCACAAGGGCATACCTAGGGTTCAACGCTTCAACAACGCACCAAAAAAACCCTAACTATCGACCCTTTCGGAAACACCTGCAAAGAAGATGAAGTCTCACCCGAGGTAGAGGTAGGGGTAGTTGCAGGAATCCAGTGCATGCAACCTTAGCTGGGACACAGATCTATGATTACAATACTCTAACAAAGCACTCAACAATTACCATTCATCAGTATTTAACCAGTATTTACTTCACAGATAAACACCCTAATTACAGAGTAACAAAATACTCAACCAGATCCACACATCTAAGCACTTATCATAAAGAAATAGATTATATCTAGCATTCATTCACATCACTTAGCACTAAGATATTATATCATATGCTTCTAACATTCATAAAGATAACATCACTAAGCATAAATCACATCAAAGGCACAAAGAAATAATCGAAATGCACAAAGCAACCATAACACAGGATATACGTGGTTCACCCCCAGCTCGGGGCTATGTCCACCAACTCTTCTCTTCTTTATTATCTTCTTTTCAATCTTCTTACATGCACATAGAATCAAAATCCTACTCCAAAGAAGACATGACATCTGTGCGCACCTTGCCATATCCTCCTTCCTTGAGCTAGGTTATAGCACAAATCCCTTACATAGTCTCTTATAGTTACTTTCACTTAGCCTTACAAGTCTCACATAGTATGCACAAAGAAATTTCAACTATCACTTTCACTTAGCACATTGGCCTTCACTTGCCCTTAGTACCTAGCATCACACCACACACACACACACACACACACACACACACACACACACACACACACACACACACACACACCTTACTTACATTGCCTAGATTTCTATTCATACATTTCAAAAGGGCCTAAACATGGGTAAACCCATGGGATGACATCCCATACCCGTTACATAATACCAAAACCCAAAAATTCCCTAAAAAGGGGCTGAGATCCCACGATCTCCACTTCGCCTTGCGCTCTTCCTTCGACAACCTGTCGAAGTCCCAAAATAGGTCAAACCTGACCAAGGATCCCCAAAACTTGGTCAAGTGCCAACACATTCTTAACCTGGTGGGAAATTCAAACTGAGACACTTACGCTAGAGGATGATCCACCAATAACTAAGTGGGAGGATTTAAAAACCATCATTAAGTCATATTTATATCCTAATGGGTATGTAGAGGACCAATGGATCCGTTGGAATTACTTCAGGAAAACACAAGGAAGAGTGTATATGAGTACACCATCGAGTTGAGAAAGATGGACATCATGCTAGGCATATATCCAAAGAACCTAGATGTACTCTTCAAGTATATGTGGGGTGTACACAGTAATATACAAAATAAAGTGACACTTTTCAAGTCAAGGATAGTGGATGAGGCATGTGTACAAGTACAATATCTAGAAAACATAGGCCAGAAGAAAGGGTATCAAATCGGTTCTAAGTAGAAAGAGCATCGAGAAGATTCCAAGGAGGGGAAGAAGAAGTGGAAGGGGGGGAGGATAAGAAGACATCAACCACTACACATCAGTGCAAGGATCCCCCAAAAAATTGTAACCATTGCAATATTGATGGTCACACTGAGGAAATGTACTAGAAACTACATCTAGAGTTGAACTTGAAGAACCACAAGAAGGATACAAAGAAAAATAATCTTCTAGCCATGAATTTGAGCATTTATGTCGAAAGTAGCTCCAATCTGGATGAGAATATTTTCTTCACATCAGTGCAGAAAGAGGTGAATATGAGTATCCTTGATAACCAGGAAGAGAAGGAGATGACCAAACTCTCCCACATCAATATCTATGTCAAGAATTCCAAGATAGATGCTATGTTCGACTTTGGTTCATATGATAATATTATAGCAATAGATCTAGTTAGCAAGCTTGGATTGGAGGTTTTTGATCATCCTAGCCCTTATACATTGATTTGGGTAAAAAACGATGAAAATATCAAGGTAACGAAATGGTGTAATATTAAATTTTCTATAAGTGAGAACTTTATTAATGAAGTGGTGTTAGATGTAGTACCACTGGACGTGTGTGGTGTAGCATTTGAGATCCCTTACATGTATATAAGGGATTAAATATTCATACAGAGAGCCAACCAGTACCACTTGATCAAGGATTGGAAGTCATACATAATCAATGCACACAAAGGTAAATAAAACATCTCATTGGTAAGTGCCACCCAGGCCAAGAAGTTGATTAGTTCCAGTAAGAAGTATGTTTTACTTTTCTTAAGAGAAAATCAATTTGATGATGAGTCAATAAGAGTAAAGGCATTGTTAGATATGTGTTATATTATTTGCATGACTAGCTCTAGTGTCTGCTATGTTGCATCGGGTGTGCAAGGGGGTTTGAAGGGAAATGCCCTCGATAACTTTTTTCCTCAGGAAATGTGTCACATTTTTCCCTCATTTTTTGTGTCACCTCGATTTTCATGTCCGTTGTTGGGCAATTTTTTGGCACATGGTTTTTGTCGACGGTTTTCTATTTCCAAATAAGGAATTAGGGTTGTTGACTAATCCAGGTCATTGGGTTAGGGTTTTGGATGTCGTTGGATCCTATATGTATATTTTATTGTAAACAATGTATCACTATGAATGAATATAGAATATGTTGGTTTTCCCAGTTTGGGTTTCCAGGGGAAAAATCTATGTGTAATGTGTGTATTTTCCATTGTATCTTTATTGTTCTTTTATTGAAAATATTTTTGCAGTAAAATATTGTACAAGGCTAAAATCTACATTTGGTATAGGAGCTTTGTTGGCTTCAGGGAGACGCCTTTGTGGTCAAGGTTTTTGCTCAGGATTGTGATAATCCTTGGTACAGTGGGAGATCTGTGGTATTGATTTTTTAGGTGAAAAGAAATGGCGAGCAGTTCGTAAATGGAGATTGAGAAGTTTAACGGGAAATTTTTTAAGATGTGCAAGCTCAAGATGAAATATTTGTTGGTGGACAAAGATCAATGGATCATAGTGGATCCAGGTGCTGCACCTACAGGAACTTCAGTAGATGACTGGAAAAAGTTGGATCAGAAGGAAAAGAGCACAATCTAACTATGTCTCTTAGATTCAATATTACTGAATGTGTTAGAGGAAGCTACAACCAAAGATTTATGGGATAAGTTGGAGAAGTTGTATCAGTCTAAGTCCCTAGTAAATCAACTATTCTTGATAAATAAGTTGTATAACCCGAGGATGAGATATGGAGACTCTGTGGTAGAGCATTTGAACGCCTTAAATACTATGGTAAGTCAGTTAGTATCTATTGAGATTAAAATTTCATATGAAGATAAGTGTATTAGTTTACTGTGATCTTTACCAGACTCATGGGATAGTTTGGTTGTGGCCATAGGGAGTAATACAACTTCCTTGAAGTTTGATGAAGCGGTCTCATCCTAGTTTTCAAAGGAGATAATACAGAAGAACATGGAAGGATAGAGCACATATACATTATTTGCAAGAGGACGCTCCTAGGAAATAAATAGATTTAAGTCCTCAAGTGGGAGATCTAAGTCCAAGGGAAGATCTAAGTCTCATGTAAAGTTTGTAAAGGTACGCTAGAGATGTGGAAAAGAAGGGAACTACAAGAAGCAGTGTATATCCAAAGTTTAGAAAATAAGGGATCTAAAGAATCTCCTTCTACAGAAGAAAATACCTCCAAGGAAGAAGGAGGGGATGTGTACTTGGATTCTTCAAGCATAGATGCATATCATGAGGCATGGTTAGTTGACTCAGGTTCATTGAGGAAAACATATGAATTGATCTTACTCAAGCATTTTTAGACTTTACTTGGCTATAGTAAAGTAGACGGGAATATCACCCTATGTTTATAACCAACAAAAATAATATCCTAAATCACAAGTATTAATTATGAGTGCTTAAGCTAGCCTTTTATCAACAAAAAGCTTGTTGGAAATTCACTTTTTATTTATTTTTTGAATATATCAGTTGTTGAAATAAATATAATAATAGAAGTAAAGACACCAAGGTGATAATCAAGACAATTGAGACATATAGCAATCCTTTATTTCATTCCAATTCACCAAAGAGTCATTTTCTTTACAAAATCTCATACAGAAGTCTTGGACCAAAGTCAAACTTAGACATCCTCTATGGAACATACAAAAGGACCTCTGACATAAAACCAAAACTAAACTCTACAAGTTGGATCAACTTGCCACAGATTGTTGCCCACTCAACTCTACACAATAGCATTTTTCAATCATGAAAACTAATTCACAAACAGACAAGTCTACACAGAATACCAAAGATAGATCAACACCTCAGAAGAACAAGTGTCTGAATGATTTGATTCATCCCTGAATATTGTTGTCTACAATAAGAACCTGCTATCATAAAATAAAATTAGGCTATGATGAATATATGAATGAATGAAAACCGAATTGTCTCAACATAAACTCAAAGAGAAAACCTTAGCATTCTTTTGCTTCCATCCTCCTCTTGTTCCTCCCCTTTATTTTTCTTTTAACAAATCAGAATCGGTTGGAGTAGTTCAACCAATTCATTAGTTAAGCTAACTAAAGACTCAACTAACTTTAGTTAGGGGAAAAAAGTAATAATCATAATAGGGTCATAAATAAATAATAACTAGTAGGTGGGACCCCTTGTGGCTCCCTTTAGTTCATAACGATCATAACAAATATAACAAAAATCCATTTGTTAACAAAACACAACACCTTGTGCCTCCCCTCAACATATTTACTTTTGACAATTTTAGCTCATAAAATTTGAAAATATTTCAAAATAATATTCATATATCCAAAATAAAACATGTTATCCAAAATCTATGAAGTCAACTGTCATAAAACAATAGATAACATAAATATAAAAAGCCATATTTTCCAATCTGTGATGCAACCCTTCCTTGGTTGCTGCTGTCACCTCTTGATTTTCCCAAATTCACCTTAGGTTGGGAAGAGCCTTTAGGCTTTATCTCACTGATAACATTGGAACAATCCTCCCTCAAATGCATCCGTGAAGACACGGATTTTTCGAAGTCATCGGAGGGTGAGGAAGGGGTAGCAATAGATTTTCCTTTATCAAATGCATGGTGGGATTCAGTCTTCAATATCTTGTTGGCATGGGAGGATTGCACTAGCGAGTGGTTAGGGACATCTTGGACAATGGGGTTCAAAGGTGGAGGAGCAGGAAAGGTCAATTTGGGCCAGCCATGGTGTTGGGAGACTGTTGGGAGAACAATCTCTTACCACCCATCATTTCCAGGGACCTCGGGATGTAAAGAGACATGAGGAGGCACATGGATATCGGGGGCTTGAGGGGATTCTAAAGGAGGCCTTTCAGGCCTAGGTTGGAATATTCCTTGTCCAATCCAATTAAAGAATCCAGCATGAAACAATTGGCCAAAGTTATTTTGAATCAACATCAAAATGTATAGAGAACATGGGCCTTCTTGGGCCTCAGTTCTAGTTACCTCTACCTCTGTTTCCTCGACCATGGCTTCCCCGACTGAAAAAAATCATCCTGCATGTGTAATCGATTAGAAGATAGTCTTTAAATAGCCATGCATGAAAACGCTTAAAAATATGAAATAGATTTGGCTCAGAATGTATCAGGCTCATGTAGTCCAAGCCATACAAATTGTTCTAATGTTAACCAATGAACAGGGAGGGAAACAATGAATCTAAGATATGGTTTGTAATTAGCGGAAAGTGAGATAATGAGAGGGGAGGATAGCGATTATTGTTCATGAAATTAATCAAGCGATCCATAAAACATTTCGCAGTAAGAATAGATGCATCAACCAACAATCAGATGACTGAGTAATAATTCATGTGTATTTGACTAGTTCATCATCCATTAATATCCAACATAGCGCCATTACAGAACAATAAGTATTTCGCACAATTTGTAAGAGGTTTTGTTCCCTTGATTCCCACATTTTGCATTTTATAACAGTCAACAACAACACTCATTCCCAATCTGTTTTCATTAACATCCACCACTGTCATATGTTTTTTCAATCCACATCTATATTTAAAAGTCATGTTTCCAAAATAATGAAGTCGTTATTTCTGCAATAGAGCCAATCAATATCTATAATGATATTTTTTCCCATATACATGTCTAGTAAAAAGACCAAAATAATCAAAACCTCACATGCCACGCCTAAAATCACAATTGACTATACAACTAACAACCACCATTTAGACATAGGCTATGCAGGAGTAAATTTCCAAGGCAATGTAACCATACCACTGTAAAACAAAAAAAATCAATGCAACTTAAAAGACGAGCGAAATATCCAACGCGACTGTCACCAATAGTGGTCAATTGCAATAAATAACATGCTTAAAACTCTAAGGGTATCAATGAGTATAAAAACAAACTATCCATACTACACACAGAGTGCCACTAACCAAACTCCACAATGCAACATTTCCACTTATCACAACAAACACACAGTCATGATAATAACTCAACATATCATGTTGAGGTTGTGCGCATTAATAAGTGGTTGGTTCGTTTAAGTCACACTGTGATTCAATCAAGTCATATGCACTTAGGCCTATTCAACTAATAACACAAAGATGTCGTGGATATGCCTTCTATAGTTATCCAGTTCAATTATCATTCAGTCCCAGGGAAACCATAGTTATCATGCCCCATGTTGCATTTTCAAAACACCATACACAGAATGCGACCCGTGTGAGAAACCCTAAGAATTCATGACCAATGTCATCCATCAACCAAATCACGATAAGTGCAAAGCTAGTGACTATACATCAACCAACAATTCACCACTGTGGGAAGAAAATCAATCAACCGAACAAGTCGTGGTAGCTATGTATACCCACTAATCCAATCAAAATGGGCAGAGGCCCTTCCATTAAAAAAAACTGAGTTATTTGAAACTTTGAGGGTAAAGGTGTACACGCAAGGAGGACCGTGATTCTCTTGCGAATGGGAGATAGTTCCTTGATAGGGCCGAAACAAGAAAACAAGTCTCTAGTTAAACCCAAGAATCATGAAGGTAACCATCCAACCATGATTTAAACAAAACCCTTCAACCAAAACACAATGGTAACAAAAAAATATCACCCAAGAAGGCTAATAACTTTGATGAACTTAAAACTATCATGGTGGAACCATCCATTTTCCATTCAAAACCAAAATTCCACACAATTGCAACACTCTGGACAAACACAAACCCACACAACTGAGCCAAAATTATTTCATAACCAGAGTGAAGTTAAGAATGGCCAAAAGAGACATACTTGTTAATTGAAATCCTTAAGATGAGAGGTGGTCGAGCGGTTTCACCCTACAAAAAATCTGGAGCGTGAACACAACAACAAGATCAAACAATAGTCCGACTAGGGTGGCGGCCAACAGGAAGGGTAAAGGTGATGTACAGTAAATGCATATCACCTGCACCCACATCTCATTTACTCAGCAGTACATGCCAATGAGCCCCCCATTAACACCATTAATCAACCCATGCATCGACAATATCAACACATTTAAACCATAGCATAATCCAAGTTCCATATAACAATTCAACCATTTGCATTATTACTTTGCCAAATGCGCCACCCATCTTCATATTCCCAATATAACTCAAATAAATCACTCGACCACTATACAACCTAAGAGATCATGTGTAGAATCATCACTAATAGCGTGATCAACATCAACCTAAAGCATAGCATAGTCACCATACATATGGACTATATAAAATCACAAAGCCATTACTTCCATGAGCCACCGAAGTTCATAACATATGTATATCAGCTATTGATTCCATTAACCAATGCATAACCATTGCATTATCACCTTGAAAAATGTGCCACCAAAATTTCCACCATATCCATATAAAAATGTAATTTAACACAATTTCATAGCCATTTCCTTGTTAGCTAGGGTTTAACAATAATCAACAAATAGTTTATGCATGTATTATTGCAGAACTAAGTCCCTTTTCACTCGTTGTAATACTTTTCCTTCTTCACAACTTTCCTTCATGTAATTTTACTAACATGTTTGTTGTGCAAGTGCGAGGAGAACAAATACCATATATGAATAGCAGGTTGTAGTATCATGAAGGAACAACATCTCAAAGCTTAACTCATATCAATGGAAACCATATTCTCATCAACCATCTAAACCTTTGTAGCACATCATCATAACATTGAAAATGATCAGATCTGATCTTCAAAAGTTCAAGGGGTCCCACCTACTAGCATTATTTAGTCTTATATAATAATAGGCTTTAACAACACTTTGCGGGCAAAATTACGTTGACGTTTTAAATCATCAACAAACTGGCGACTCCACAGGGAAATTTGTTTTTAACAGATTAGAAATCAGAACTCATGGTTTCACAGAACAAGGATAGTAACATTAATAATACGCAACTCGAATGATTATGCAACAGGGGGAAGTGAGTGGATTTAATGGAAATATGAATGAGAATTTAGGAAAAACTCATGAAAAGTGTTAAGTATGAGGGGTTTTACCATTGTATGCATAATCATTTGACTGTAAAATGCTCTCAACTTGAAAGAGGAAAACTTACATATTTTCTCTTAAGATCTCGATGGATGAATAAATGGCAAGAAGAAGCGGGAAACAATCAATTCCTTGTAAGATAACAGCAAAAATATGTAACAAATTTAAAGTCCCTTCAGAGGAGATATCATAACAACTGTGTAAGATCGATTGTTATTGACTAACAATTCTTTTGCGGAGGTGTCATTGTGGAAGAATTGATCCAACCTTCTAACTTGACCAAACACTTAAAAGATGATAAAGACAAAAATTGCAACAGAAGTAATAATGCAGAAATTAAAACAACAACAGTAAAAGATAGAAATAAAACACAACAAAAATTCAACTTAGAAAGCAAAAATCTGTAAAGCAGAAAAAAAGAAGCCCAAAAATTGAAAGTAGAGCTAAACTACTAGTATACAGAAGAATACAATTGACAAAAATACCTTTCATGCTGGTCCCTCACAATACTTCAAGCGAGGACTGTTAGTGGTGTGGGAAAATGATTGTCTCTGTAATTCCTTTGAAATTTCTGAGTTAGTGTCCAAGACAAAAGTAATATGGAAATGACCCAACACTTGAAATTATGATGTAACTATCAGCCTTTTGCTGAATACAATTAAATCATCAAGATAAGCATGGAGACTGACCAACTCATTGAAGGTTGTGTGTATAGGCCCTTTTAGGGCGATACTTGTATCAAATAAACCAGAAGGCAGACAATTGTAAGACATAATATCACAATTAGTAATAAAAGTGGTTTTGTCAATATTTTCCCCTTCTACCTTGATTTTATTGTAACGAAACAAACTGTCAAGTAAAGGCTCCAAGTGTAACTATACAACCTGTTGCAGAAACATTTTCATACTGAGAGGGGGGAGAGGATTTCTCATAGTTTCTTGCCTGAAAGTTCGAAGACTAATGCAGATTTTAATATTATTAGTGGTCTTTGAAGCAGGTTCCCAATTGGAACCCCATTTAGGGTGGACTAGAAAAAACATTTCCGTCTTTAAGAAAATCTTCAATTCCCCTCAAAAGGTTGGCTTCAGTGAAGAATTAACAAGTATTTGTTTTTGCCTATCTGGTTTCATAGTATGTTGAACAAGACCTAGATCAAAACCACGAAGATCCACATTAAACCAAGAAAAAACCTTTTGAAATCCACCAAGTAATTCAACAGAATTCATTTCTTCTTTATCTGAACCCTGGACATTTATTTTAACATTCGATGAAGATCCAAGCGTCCTGATGTTCATGGAGATGGATTCAACCACCTTTAATTGTAACTCCTCCTCATTTTCTTTATTGCCTCCAACACTAAAAAAAAATGAACTCTCAGAGGAGTCAAGCCCTCTGTAATCCTATTATTTTCCATGGATATAGTTTCCTCGGGCTTAAGAGGTTCATCTTGGATGATAGCACAAATTCTCTCATCATCACGGAGGGCCTTCCAAGACCCTACATGGTCAAGAAAATATGGATGATATAGGGATTGAAAAGCGCAATCAGGCCTGTGAGGAAAAAGTTTTTGATTAGGAGAGGTTGCAAAGATAGCTAACTGATCAGCCATGGAATTCAACTCCTTCTTCACATGAGTAATGTTAAAAGATAGAAGTTTCGAGACAAGTGCCCAAGTAGTTTGGGAGTATTGTTCCATCATCTTGTTGCTAGGAGAGCATATATTGCATATTACATTCACAACAAGCCCAAAAATTCCAAAAACTGAAAGGTGATCACAACCAAGATTAAGGGCATTCTCGATGCCCAATAATAAATATTTGAAATCAACAACATTATTCGAACAAGAAAACTCTAACCTGTAGGAAATATTATGAATTTTTCCTATAGGAGAAACCAAGGTAATGCCAACCCCATTTCCCTCACTAGATCATGAACCATCAAAGTTCATATGCCATAAATCATTATCTAAATCAATTATTTCCAAAGGAATATTATCCTCTTCAACAAATATGGAATACACTCCTAGGTCTTCTTGACATAGTTTATGTTCGATTATAGAACATTATCTATGTAGGGTGAAATCCTTCCCTCTCTAAGGACTATGATATTCTTACCATTTCGAGGAACTGATAAATGTGTCCCGTCGAGTGAGAGGTATCCACCTGTTAGGGCTTGCCAATCTCTTCCCAAGATAAATGAATAATTGCTTACATGCATATCAATCACTTGAATGTTGAGGGTTGTCCTTATCTTAGGGTGAGCTCATAAAACCAATGTTACATCCTTAATCTTGCCTATGATTGTTTGTTGTAGATTATTATAGGAAATCATGCTTTGGGCGTTTTCGTTTGTACAAGATAATCCCATCTCTTCCATAATAATCTTCGACATAACACTTGGGCCTGAATCACCATCAATGAGGCAACAATGGGTGATTTTATCCATGATATTTACAAAAATATAAAAGGTTTTTTTTTACAGGGTATATGAAGTTATGTACACCTACTTTATTTATAGAAGAATCCTCTTCGTCTACCTCTTCGGAAAGATTGGCTACAATGGAAGCATTTCCTTCCATGAATTGTTTTAGATGCATTTGTTGTTCAGGGATGACAACCATGTCTAGGAGGGTTGCATCTTCTTTGATGTTAGCCAATTGATTCAAGATATTGTATTTGGAAGAGGGGGGAGGAGGGGTAATTTTTTGACTCGAAAATTTTAGGAACTTGGGGTGTAGTAGTGGTTGATGTTAGGATATTTAGACACTTAGGAGTTAGTAAGATCTACTTGGTCTATTGTTTCGTTAGGTAAAAGTGTGTTTTTTAGTGTGTTTATTTAGTATGCATTAGTATGCATTTGTAGTTAGGAAATCCGATGGTCATGATAGGTTCCCGACATAGAGTGATCCGATGATTCATACTCTCCTCGATCTTAACGACCATTGATCTGTGGATTAACACCCAATTGGTCCATGATCTCTATTTAAATATCATGGAGGGTCATTTGCTGATGATCGATTGTGAGAAAATCTCTTGTAAAATATCTCTGTAATCTTTTTCTCTGCATTAATAAACTGCTCCAAGTGGCCACGTTGTCTAGGGCCATGGATGTTTCCCCGTAGGGGTTTTACCACATGAAAACATCGGTGTGTTGATATTTGATCTAGTTATGTGAGTGGTTACTAAAGGTGTTCATCCTCTGCTGGAATAACTGTGTTGTCGAACAGTTGAGGATGAGCTCGAGCTAGAAGAACTGCAAGGAGGGTCAAATTTTCCTTTTGGGGCATAGGCTTTGTTCTTGGTATTGATAACCATGACATCTTTCGGATCGGTGAAATATAGAACAACAATAGTATCTTATGGTATTTTCCCAAAGATCTTGTCTCTGACACTCTTCTTTACCTCACACATGGTTTCTTCATGGTGTTCTTCGCAAAATTTACACCAACTCTAGGCAGGATAGATTTGGGCTGAAAATTATTTTCAACTGAACTTCTAAAAGGAGAGGCAGAAGAGGATGAAGCTCCAGGGGTGAGAGGTGAGATAGTACCCTTCCACTCAAATGCTATCATACGATTGTTCATATCTTGTACTAGTTGTAAGAGAGAAAACATATCTGTCTGTCTAACTTATTCTCCCTGGGGTAGACCAGTTCGTTCAAGCTATTCTTCGTACTCTAAACAAGTGTGCAGAGCAGAACCAAGATTATTAATGGATTTTTCTTCAAGTCTATGACGGTAAGGAGAAGGCAATGCATTGTATTAATGCATGAAGGGGGCTTGGTTTTGAGGGAGAATAAGTTAGGGGATTTGATTATACAACTTGGTGAAACACAAGTTGAAAGACCTGATGGTCTCACCATCTTTGTAAGTGACATTATTGTACTCCCTTAACTTCTCGGCTGGGATTTTATATTTCCCCTAAGTTGATCTGAACCAGTAGATTAATTCCTCCCAAGTAGACAAAATATTAGGAGGAAGGTCAAAGAAGTCGGTTGCAGCCTTTCCTTCCAAGGAGTTGACGAACAAGCGCATGTAGGTATCATTGTCATTAGCTCCTATGTTATGAAAAGCGTTAGAGAATGCCACTAGGTGCTCATTAGTACTGACAGTGTTATTTCCCAAAAAATTAGGTAGATGCTCTTTGAACTTCGGAAGTGGGCGAGTAGTAGGTGCTAGGCTAAGAGGAGAGGACACATGACATGGTGTGGTTGTGGCATCTTCTTCAAACTGAAAATTCCCATACTTTTTAACAACTTTGGTGGGGTTTGTAGTAGATTGGATAGGGATATGGTGGTCGTACAAGCTACCAATCACCGATGACGATGAAGATTGGGAAGATGGAGCACTTCTAGTGCCACCAGAGCCACTAGATCCAACACTACATGCCATCTTGTGGATGATAGGTGAGGGAAAGAAAGACGAGCTGGACGAATCAAATAAATTTCTCCTTAGAGCACTTTGTTGGGAAGATAACACAATGTTTCTCCTTCCTATATCAACAATAGTACTGATTTTGGGTGACAATCCTCTTCTTCTTTTAGAAGCATGAGAATCAAATGACATGAAAGAATGGTCGAACTGAAGAAACAAAAGGTTACTGCTGATTTCTAGGTTGCCTATGTCTAACTTCCAATTGTTCTTGATTACTAATATCTCATTCAATCGATGCCCAAGAACGGTTAAGCTCAGCACGGGTCCTAGCAGTGTCTAAAATAGTATGAAACAGGCTCAAAGCAATGCTAGTGTGGTCTTGGAGACCAGGCTCAAGATTGGGCTGCCTTGCAATAGGAACAGTCATTAAGCAAAACAGTCAAAAATCAAAATCAGAAAAAGAAACATGTATCAATGAAATCGAGTATAAAATTTAACCAGAGAGATATCAAGTATCTCCCCAGTATGGTCACCAAATAAATGTTGAGTAAAAGATATGACTTGATCTTACTTAAGCATTTTCATACTTTACTTGGCTATAGTAGAGTAGACGGGAATATCACCCTATGTTTATAACCAACAAAAATCATATCCTAACTCACAAGTATTAATTACAAGTTCTTAGGCTAGCCTTTTATCAACAAAAAGCTTGTTGGAAATTCACTTTTTACGTATTTTCTGAATATGTTAGTTGTTGAAATAAATATAAGAAAATAAGTAAAGACACCAAGGTGATAATCAAGACAATCGAGGCATAAAGCAATGCTTTATTTCATTCCAATTCACCAAAGAGTCATTTTATTTACAAAATCTCATATAGAAATCTTGGACCAAAGTCAAACTTAGACATCCCCTATGGAACATACAAAAGGACCTCTAATAGAAAACCAAAACTAAACTCTAAAAGATGGACCATCTTGCCACATATTGCTACCCACTCAACTCTGCACAATAGCCTTTGTCAATCATGAAAACTAATTCACAAATAGACAAGTCTACACAGACTATCAAAGATAGATCAACACTTCTGAAGAACAAGTGTCTGAATGATTTCATTCAGCCTTGAATATTGTTGTCTATAATAAGACCCTACTATCATAAAAGAAAATTAGGCTATGATGAATATATGAATGAATGAAAACTGAATTGTCTCAACATAAACTCAAAGAGAAAACCTTAGCATGCTTCTTCTTCCATCCTCCTCTTGTTCCTCCCCTTTCTTTTTCTTTTAACAAATCAAAATTGGTTCGAGTAGTTGAACCAATTCATTAGTTAAGCTAACTAAATACTCGACTAACTTTAGTTAGGGGGGGGAAGTAATAATCATAATAGGGTCATAAATAAATAATAACTAGTAGGTGGGACCCCTTGTGACTCCCTTTAGTTCATAACAATCATAACAACTATAACATAATCCATTTGTTAAGAAAACACAACACCTTGTGCCTCCCCCTCAACATATTTACTTTTGACAATTTTAGCTCATAAAATTTGTAAATATTTCAAAACAATATTCATATATCCAAAATAAAACATGTTGTCCAAAATCCATGAAGTCAACTGTCATAAATTAATAGATAACATAAAATTCAAAAGCCATATTTTCTAGTCTGTGATGCAACCCTTCCTTGGTTGTTGTTGTCACCTCTTGATTTTCCCAATTTCGCCTTGGGTTGGGCAGAGCCTTTAGGCTTTATCTCATTAATCACATGGGAACAATCATCCCTTTAATGAATTCGTGAAGACACAGATTTGTCGGAGTCATCGGAGGGCGAGGAAGGGGCAACAATATCTTTTCCTTTATCAAATGCATGGTGGGCTTCAGTCTTCAATCACTTGTTAGCATGGGAGGATTGCATTGGAGATTGGTTAGGGGTATCTTGGACAATGGGGTTCAAAGGTGGAGGAGCAGGCAAGGTCAATTTGGGCCAACCATGGTGTTGGGATACTGTTGGGTGAACAATCTCCTGTCACCCATCATTTTTAGGGATCTCAGGCTGAAAAGAGACATGAGGAGGCACAGGGATACCAGGGGCTTGAGGGGCTTGGAAAGGAGGCCTTTCAGGACTAGGTTGGACTATTCTCTATCCAATCCAATTAAAAAATCCAACATGAAACAATAGGCCAAGATCTTCTGAATCAACATCAAAATTTATAGAGAACCTGATCCTTATTGGGCCTCGATTCTAGTTACCTCTACCTCTGTTTCCTCGACCATGGCTTCCCTGACTGAAAAAACTCATTCTGCATGTGTAATTGATTAGAAAATATTCTTTTAAATATCCATGCATGACAACTCTTAAAAATATGAAATAGATTTGGCTCAGAATGTATCAGGCTCATGCAATCCAATCCATACAAATTGTTCTAATGTTAACCAACGAACAGGGAGTGAAATAGTGAATATGGGATATGTGAAGGGTTTGTAATTAGCAGAAAGTGAGATAATGAGAGGGGAGGATAATGACTATTGTTCATGAAATTAATCAAGCGATCCATAAAACATTACGCGGTAAGAATATATGAATCAACCAACAATCAGATGACTGAGTAATAATTCCTGTGTATTTGACTAGTTCACTATCCATTAATATCCAACACAGTGCCATTACAGAATAATAAGTATTTCACACAATTTGTAAGAGGTTATGTTCCCTTTATTCACACATTATTCATTTTATAACAGTCAACAACAATGCTCATTCCCAATCTGTAATCATTAATATCCACCACTGTCATACGTTTCTTTAATCCACATCTATATTTAAAAGTCATGTTTCCAAAATAATGAAGTCACTATTTCTGCAATAGAGCCAATCAATATTTGTATTGATATTCGTTCTCATATACATATGTAGTAAAAAGACCAAAATAATCAAAACCTCACATGCCACGCCTGAAATCACAATTGACTATACAACCAACAACCACCATTTAGACACAGGCTATGCATGAGTAAATTTCCAAGGCAATGTAACCATACCACTGTAAAACAAAACAACTCAATGCGACTTAAAAGATGAGCCAAATATCCAATGCGATTATCATCAACAATGGTCAATTGAAATAAATAACATGCTTAAAACTCTGAGGGTATCACTGAGTATAAAAACAAACTATCCATACTACACACAGAGCGCAACTAACCAAACTCTACAATGCAACATTTCCACTTATCACAACAAACACTCAGTCATGATAATAACTCAACATATCTTGTTGAGGATGTGCGCATTAATAAGTGGTTGGTTTGTTTAAGTCACATCGTGATTCAATCAAGCCATGCACACTCAGGCCTATTCAACCAATAACACACGGATGTCATGGATATGCCTTCTATAGTTATCCAATTCGATTATCATTCGGTCCCAAGGAAACCATAGTTATCACGCCCCATGTTTCATTTGCAAAACACCATACATAGAACGTGGCCTGTGTGAGAAACCCTAAGCATTTGTGACCAATTTCATCAATCAACCAAATCACCATAAGTGAAAAGCTAGTGACTTTACATCAACCAACAATTCTCCACTATGGAAAAAAAATCAATCAACCAAACAATCCATGGTAGTTGTGTATACCCACGCATCCAATCAGAATGGGTAGAGTCCCTTCCATTAAAAAAAAATGAGTTCTTTGACATCAGGCGGGTGACTATGAACTTTAGAAGTGAAAATTAGAAATGTAAGTTTCATGCTATTATCACAAAGGTAGTGACGAAAATCCATACCAACATGACTTCTATATGACCAATGGGTGAGCCTGTATTCAAAGTAATAGACCACAATAACTGGAAACAACTTGGAAGGCTCGATAGTCTCATTATGCAACTCCAATCTAGAGGGTTAGGGGTTTTCACGGTATCCTTCACAGGAAGAACGAAATTAACCACAGTGAAACTTTGAGGCCAAAGGTGTACGCACAAGGAGGACTATGATTCACTTCTGAATAGGAGACAGTTCCTTGACAAGGCCGAAATAGGAAAACATGGCTCTAGTTAAACCCAAGAATCGTGAAGGCAACAATCCATCCATGATTTAAACAAAACCCTTCAACCAAAATGCAGTGGTAACAAAGAACTATCACCCAGGAAGGCTAACAACTTCGATGAACTTAAAACTATCACGACATAACCATCCATTTTCCATTCAAAACCAAATTTCCACATAGTTGCAGCACTCAGGACAAACACAAACCCACACAACTGAGCGAAAATCATTTCATAACTAGAGTGAAGTCAAGAATTGACAAAAGAGACATACCTGTTAATAGAAATCCTTAAGACAAGAGGTGGCCGAGTGGTTTCACCCTGCAAAAAATCTAGAGCGTGAACACAACAACAAGATCAAACAATAGTACAACTAGGGTGGCAGCTAACAGGAAGGGTACAGGTGACATTTAGTAAATGCACATTGCCTCCACCCACATCTCATTTACTCAACAGTACATGCCAATGAGCCCCCAATTAACGCCATTAATCAACCCATGCATCGAGAATATCAAGACATTTAAACCATAGCATAATCCAAGTTCCATATAACAATTCAATCATTCGCATTATTACTTTTCCAAATGTGCCACCCATATTCATATTCCCAATATAACTCAAATAAATCGTTCGACCACTATACAACCTAAGAGATCATGTATAGAATCATCACTAATAGCATGATCAACATCAACCTGAAGCATAGCATAATCACCATACATATGGACTATATAAAATTGCAAATCCATTACTTCCATGAGCCACCGATGTTCATAACATATGTATATCAGCTATCGATTCCATTAACCAATGCATAACCATTGCAATATCACCTTGCCAAATGCGCCACCAAAATTTCCACCATATGCATATAAAAATGTAATTTAACACAATTTCATAGCCATTTCCTTGTTAGCTAGGGTTTAACAATAATCAACAAATATTTTATGCATGTATTATTGCAGAACTAGGTCCCTTTGCACTCGTTGTAATAATTTTCCTTCTTCAAAACTTCCCTTCATGTAATTTTACTAACATTTTGTTGGAAATACTAAAACAACTGAGAGGGGGGGTGAATCAATTGTTTATGAGCTTAAACAATTTTATACCTTTTAAATATTATTAATCTTCCTTCAAGTGATCATCAACAGTATACAGCATATGAACAGTAAAAGTAAAGACCATCAGTCACACATAAAGTACACACAGAGACAGATTTTCATGAGGAAACCCATAAAGGGAGAAAACCTCTTCTTCTTCAAAATGATAGGCA